>OY751314.1:40795986-40864777 GCA_963564615.1 Rhorus exstirpatorius | reverse complement strand
GGCAGATGTCGAGTCAATTTACGAATCCTGCATTTTTTTCAGTGTAGAAGACTGGATTCTTGACGAAACTCTCCCTAGAACCTGAAACACAGCTCAATCGAGTCCTCAATCCTTTATAGATCGAAGCAATGTCCTCACTCATGCTGTTCCCAGCGTGTGCTGACGCGTTGCCCTCTATTTAATGTCATTAGCAGTGTTTATAGGAGCGGTTGTAGACATGTTGACTTATAAAGGGTCGAGTTCAAAGTTGAGCCCCAACTTGAGGCTAAACTCTTTGTATTCAGATTCAAAGAATCTCTTGAATTATCGATAGAATTGTGGATCCGCCATTTTGAATCTGATAAATTTTTGCTTCTTGATCTCGTGTGTGTTCGCAACAAGGGAGTTCCCATTCCCATAAAAGCACAATTTCATTAAATATGAAATGATTAAATAAAAAAAAAAGTACGCTTCGAAGGTTTAAAAAGGTCTACGAGTGCCAAACTCGAAGCACTTGATCTCTCAGGCACAGAGAGAGACGAGAAATTTTGGTCGGAGGCTTCGTCGTTGTCACCGACAAGAGTTTTCGGCTCGCGAAAATCAGGTTGACCGTGGCGAAAGGGGTAAAACGAGGAAGGATTCAATTTGCGCGGTTATTGCTGATAGCGGTAGCTAGAAAATATTCATAGCTGGACCGCTGTGGGAATGTCCCTTTCCGCGGGCAATTCTCGTCACTGTGACAAAACTTTGTCAAGCCACTTTGCGAATCTTTATAGTCCAACCTAATAATAGCCGTGGTAACGGTAATTCGGCTTCCTCATCCACCTTTTTCTCTCTCTCTCTCTCCCTCTTTCTCTTTCTCTCTACTTCCTGCATTTCCGGTCCCCCATGACTGGTGGAAAATCCGAAAGTGACGATTATAGTTTCATTTTTCACATTTTCTTGACGCTGTTCCGTATTTAAAAAATATTTTTTTTACCGTATAAATATAATGCGTGCGATATTCTTGGAATGGTTTCTTCATTTTTCACTTTATCTCCCCTTCCCCTTTCCCCATTGCAATCTAAATAAGATTTTACTCAAAATTCTTCTCGTATCCTTTACTACAACTGGAATATAAAAGTATCCCAGGAGACGGGGAGAGGCTCGCAAGGGTTCACCGAGCGGGGACTCATGCAGAATAAAACCGCACACGCAGTGTGTGCCTCTTGAAGAGATTTTACTAAACGCCTACTCAACTTGCCTTTCCCAACGACACAGCATGTAACCGTGATGCGGTGGTTTCTTCCAGGCGAAAAACACTACACATGTATACCTCGTGGCGCACGAAGAAAATTTCTCCTAGGTTATTCCCGACTTAAGGGAATGTGAAAGCGAGAGGGTTTTTTTTATATATCCACGGTTTTTTTCGCTCTAAAATATTTTGAGGCTCCTCAATTCCCTTGACAGTGCACGTAACAAACATATATATTTTTGTGTGGGGGGTGCCTGGATGCGATTGCAACACTTATTGTCATTTATTATAAAAAATTTAAAAAAAATTACGTTTAAAATGGCGGATTGTTGAACCTCAGTAGCTATCCCAACCGCTTAGCTCCCGAGGCTCTTCAAAGCACTTCTGTGATATTGCAAATGGCCTGATTAGCCGGAGCAATTGCGAAGCATTGGAAAAACAGGTGTATAAGCGGCAACACAAGCCACGACAAAAGAACCATACCGGGTGATTAGGATAAAACCAGGCTAGATGAGATCAAGTCGTCATTGCTTATTGTCTGGGGTGGTTCTTCATTAAGCGTCGTAAATATTGTCGCTGAATTTCATTCGAATTCGCAAATTTTGGCCTTAATGATCCTGCATATGTGATCCAAAATCGGCAGGAATGACAAAACCAGTACTTATGGCAGAGAACATAAATTTCTTAATTTTTCCAATAGCTTGATAATCCCTGACCCGTAAAACATTGAATGCCCCAGCCTGTCTATACATAAATTTCCACCTAGCACAAACTCCAGATTCCGATATAGTTCGAGTTGTTCGGCACCGCTTCGCTCTTTTGCATTTTCTGGTGTCTTCATCATTTTTATCCGTTCACACCCGTCCATTAGCAATGAAAAAAAAAAAAAGAGAGAGAGAGAGAGAGAGAGAGGAAAAAAACATCCATTGGGCCATTGCCCTAAACTGTAATTCGAATCGCAAGCGCGAGAATCCCTTTGGTCTTGTGGTCCGGGGCTTGGCACGACAACAGTGAGAGAGGTTTGAGGTGGTAGGAATGGGAAAGGAAACTGCTGTTGCTGCAGCAGAGGCGGAGAGTGGTTTATATCCTTTTCTCTGCCAGTAGGGGCTTAATTGCGCTGCACGAGTTCAAACAGCCTGAAAGCCCACAAGCCGCGGAACTGTGGCTATGCAGGGGGAAAAAAAAAAGTTAAGAACATATGCATAGAGAACACTAGGTCCGTTTTCACACATGTATATAGTTTGGTTATAGTGGAAGACATTACATTGAGCACCTCGAGGCAGGGCTGTATGTGGTTCTGTAGGGATAAACGCTGCACAATTCTTGGCCTCCTTCCCAAGTTTTAACGGTGTTTGGGTCAGATGTAAAAAGGGAATGACTGTCACAGTTGTTTTAGGTGTGTCTATGCACGTGGCACTCAACTTGGGTGTCTGTAGCTGGAAACCCTTTGCGTATAGAGCACATTTACAACTTTACCCCCAAAACTTCATAATCCAGTAACCAACTCTGCCATGAGTCAACTCTACTGGACATGAGGCGTGGCTAACTCCTCTATCCAATAGCATTTCTATCGGAATGAGGCTTTCGCGAACGTATATCTAGCGAATTGAAAGTCGAATAGATAAGAACTGTTCGACAAGGCTGATGGTAAGATACCGGTAGCTTACTGGGTTATTCAAGAGCACACTTACCGTTAGCCTCGTTGAACAGTTGTTATCTTGGTAGACTTGTGATTGAATAGATATTCGCGAAAGCTTCATTCCGGTAGAGAGGCTATATTGGGTTAGAGATGTTAGCCCGCAGTTCATGTGTCTGGTGGAGGTGTTTTGTCTTAGAGTTGTAATTAGGTATATATAGGCTTTTTCCGGAAGCCTATACATTCTGGTAGAGTGGTTACTGGGTAGTGCAGCTTCGGGCGAAGCTGTAAATTTTACTGTCCTAAGTATAGAGAAATAGGTGCAATTTTGGTTTACCATTTCATAGTTTTGGTATATTCAGGCTGAAATGAAACAACTTCAAGTAGATCATCATCCAGCAATGGTCCATTTCATTGAGAGTTTGACGGCCGCAGGAGGCGCCTCGATTCATTTGCGTTTCAAAAATTATGAGTGCCCCTTCCAAGACTCGGTCATGTAATATGGGTGCAATTTTATTGCATATAAAACTTTCTTCTGCTTAAATTAAAAATTACGAAATCAGACTTTTTTTTTTTTTTGGGATTAAACGAAGCATGTCTGACTCTTACGCTTATAGCGATATACTGGTCGAGTCGAGCAGACTCTATAATCACGTATCTTTGTCAGATATATATCGCGTATTCTGGTTTTACCATATCACCACTTGGCACATTGCCAATTCGTTACGAAACACCGAGCAGAACCGTTGTGGCTCTATAGGTAACGTAGAAACTATGAGAAATTTTCCAAAGGGTCAGTTAACCTGTCAGTTGCCTTCACTTCTCGTGGTAACAGCGTGAAACAGAAGAACACGTTCAGCTCTTGTAGTATATTCAACGGAATATAATAATAATGAATACTCATCGGAGACGCTTGCAGAGCCCGCATATATGATACTCGATGGAATATAATAACGATACGCGGGGATACCCTGGTGATTCGGGTATTCCGAATAAAACCCTGTATGAGTTGTACACAGCACTCCGATAAATTTCTACAGATCAAAGTGTGTTCGTGATTCCGAAAACCTACGGGTATTAGGGGAAGAACCTACTACATAGTCGAGGAAGGTCAAGAACGCCGGCTAATGACATTAGGGTTGAGAGAAACAAAGGCATCTATCGATGGGGATTATGTGAGAGAAAGAAAGATAAGTTAGGAAAGAGAGAAAGAGACAAAAAGTTATATAGCCCTGGTTTATCACATGTATTTTTCATTTATTCCCGAAATTGCCGCTTTGATGATTCCGTTCTTTTAAGGAGGTTCTTAACCCAGAGAAAAACGGTAAGAATGATTCTAAAATTTGAGGGGAGGTTTGTGCTGGTACTAGGAATACACCGTTATTATTTCAGATTTTTTGACCGCGTATAGTTGAGGAGAAAAAAAAAAACATTGAATATGCCGCTTATACATGGGCTCTTATGGGAGAAGTATCCGAAGTTATGATTGGAGATTACTTTAGGAGTGAAAAAACGGTAACATTTCCCCGAAGAACCGCTTAAACGACAGATTAGACCTTCATAGATATAATTTGCCCATAAAGAAAGTTTTTCACCGTTCCGATTGTGAAATGTACTTGTAAAGAAAATTGAGCGTGAGTAATGGCTTGGTGAAACAAATGCCGAACGCAACGTGCCCCGCACGTCGCCCGCGTCGCGTCATCGCGTTCCCCTTGCCGCACCAAATTGATGTTAAGAACCTCCTTAATCAATCCGACGAAGACTCATTTTTATACTCTCTTTTTTAAATCGATAATTGGTCAACACCTTAAAAATACAATTCACACACAATAAAAATAATTCACAATTTGAGGTTGAGATTTAAAAAAAAAAAAAAAAAAAAAAAAAAAACAATTGCAGATGGCGGATTCAAAACGGCGGGCTTTGAAAGTCTAAAAGTACCATAACTTGCCAGATTTTTATGATAAATCGTATCGTAGGGGTTTTTTTAGTTCGCTGAATACAAATTTATAGGGTCGAAATTGAGAAATAAAAGATGTCGGTTCCAATAAGGTGTCTTCAAAATCCTAAAAATATCTTAGCTCGTCAGATTTTGTAGGAATTTCGCATCTTGAGCCTTTTTGGTTCTCTCAATATATGAATTTGAGAAATAACAGATAGCAGATCCAATATGGCGTCTCTAAAATTCTAAAAATGTCATGACTCGTCATATTTTGAGGAACATTGCATTTTTTGCGTTTCTTGGTTCGCTGAATACGAATTTGACGTCGAAATTGGGCAGTTACGGATATCAGATCCAGTATGGCTTCTATAAAATTCTAAAAATTTCATAATTATTATCAGATTTTTGAGTAACTTCGTACCGAGTGGTTCGTTTCCATCCGATGGTTTTTTTTTTTTTTTCGTGTTGATACATACATGACACTTTAATTTTTAACTCGAGCGCCACTGCCTCTTTTTTTTTAACCAATGACGTGATCGATTACTTCGATTCTCGTATATACATTTGTGTCTCGATTCTATTATAAAACCCCGAGACCAACGGGATTGACGCTTCGATAACAAACCTAGATGAGTGCTTTATATATACCGTAATCGGTATACTTTCTGTCCTCGCCTTCCACCCTTCGGCACTAATCGCGAATCCTCAATACTTCGCGACGGATATCGTACGAATTAAATCCACTTACTCTTTCATGGTTTTTTTTTTTTTTTTTTTTTTTTTTAATTATAAGAAACTCTGTCTAGTAGACATTATACGAAAAACAATATTTCGTAACAATGAAATTCAATTGTTACGGTAACTTTAAATTCAACGAAATGAATAATTAGGAAGTAACATTTTTTTAAATTGTACGCTGTTTGTTTTTTTTTTTTCTGAAAAAAAACCTTGATTCGGAAATTAAAATTTTTTTTTCGATCAATATTTCACAATGACGAGAGGTCGTGTCCTCAATTCTTCACATAACATAGTTATATGTGTGTTAAGGTTCGTTGCTCGTATCGTTTCCCCTTCGGTCGATATGCCGGAGTTAATACCACTCTCCTAGCAAATTTACAACCCTATTCGCGGTCTCTTTCAAGCTGCCCTTTGATTTTCGAGCTTTTGACTCGCCTTTACGAGAGCCCTCTATATACGTATAAAACAACCGCATTTACCTTGAAAACAGTCTACTATTTTCAATCAAATTTCCCTAATCCTTTAACTTTTCACGATATTTAAAAAAACATTTTTAAGGGGGGCTTACTTTGACTTTAGACTTTTTGATTTTTTTTTTTTTATCGTCAACAAGACAATTCGGTTCTCGATATTTATCCATTTATTCATTATATTATTTACTGAATATTATGTTTTGTAAACTGAGAGCCCAAATTTTTTTAACGTTCTACTTTTAATGCTGCCTAACTGAATTATGAAATATCTTTTGTTTCATCGAGTCAAAAAAATTAAGAATATCGTATTTTTGAACGAACGTACAAACTTTTTATTACTTTTTTAATAAATTTGTTAAAATTTGATGCTTTTGCTTGAGTTCCCTAAAATTTTTATCCTCGATAATTCTCGAAATAATACCGGTGGCGTAGAAGGGCTCTAGGTGGGTGCAAACACGAGACCGCTTGCACTTCGTTACGTAGCTTAATTGGGTATTTGCAGTACACTCTCGAGCTTCTATCCCCCCCCCCCCCCCCCCCCTTCCCATTTCATCCCCTTCACAGTTTGCGCATGAAGGGAGAAAACGTAGAGCGTTGAATTTTCGAGAATAACGTCGTTATGCCCCGATAGCTCGCGGCATATAAATATGCACGCACGTCTGGGGAGGAGATAAAATTTCGTATATTACGAATTAACGAACGGTATTTAACATAGAACAGTTGTACATCTTAAATATGGAGTTTTAACGAGTGAAATCTGGCTGCAATGAGAAAGAAAAAAATCATAAATTTGAAAAACAAATCGAACGAAAAAAATAGTTGAATCGATGCGTTTCCCATTCCTTTTAAGGGTAGAGTCGCCTATTTTTCGATTATTTTCAGGTCTATTATCAGGAATTTTTGTAAAGAAAATTTGTGTGTCGATCGCAATGAAACTGCGTGAATATTTTTATTGTTATAACATAATGCAGAAATTTTTTAATGATATGAAAAAAAAATCCAGGCATATTTGTAATCAGAAGACTTGCCTCTATCATCTGAACTTCAATTGGTTCTTTTTTATTTTTCTTTTACAAAATCGTGGCACAATTTCGGAAACATTCAAATTTATCCTTTTTTTTTCCCCCCGTAAAACTTATTATTTCTTTACGGATGGTAATTTTCAAATTTTAACGTTGCCCGTATAATCCGGGCGATAGCGAGATGTGCTCTTGATACGCACTCAGAATTTGAAGCCAATCTGTTCATTGTTTGCTGAGATATATCTCGCGCGGTTCTAAGTTGCAAAGCAGCAGTCCTACAGCGCAGCTCGCACCACCTCAAGGATTCAATATTGCGCGACGAAAAAATTCCTGCATTATGTAATGATATCAATAAAAAAAATATTCACGCAGTTCCATTGGGATAGCCACGCAAATTTTATTTACAAAAATTCCTGATAATACACCTGAAAATAACGGAAAAATAGGCGAATCTACCCTTAAGGATGTGTGAGCGCTACGTACTAGTCAATACACACAGTCTCCACTAAAAATTTTCAAAGAGAGCCCTGCGGGTAACGATATATAGCAAAACATTGTTTAAAAATATGAAAAGAATGTTTTCATAGCATATGATATTAAGTTAATTTATTCACGGGGAGTCAACCTCGTTCCGAGTTAAGGACATGACTTGGTAGTTCACTGCGGAGAGGATTGCTCTTGGCAACGTCGCACGTAGTCAACTAATATTTTTTTATTTTCGCGTTTTCGAAGTGTCGGCTGCTGGCGGGTAGAATATATTAGGTACGGGTGTACACGTTGAGTTTCATGACAATTTTTCGTTTTCTACTCGATATTTATATTTTAGATATTCGTTGAACCGTCTTTTTTTTTTTTTTTTTTTTTAATGAATCGTTTGAATCCCCGATATTCAATGCATCTACTCCACGTGTCTGATCTACGGCATCTGAAATCGAAAGATATGAACTTTTTAGTTGTAGCGGTTACAATCTCATTCTCGCCGTAAGCCCCGTATGAAATTCTGCGATTTAAATGATTAATATCTCGCTCAGACGGTCTTTAAGGCGCATTGAAATTTTTAAGACACGAAACGTCGAACCTCAACTACAACATATAAAAAATTCAAGTTTTTTAAAATCTGGCACCAAGCCTATAGTGCTCATACATCTTTAAAATTGTGTCTTGAACCATCAAAGTCCATTTTATCCAATCGCTGAAATGCTGAACACCTTGCCTATTTCATGCTCCGGAGAGACAGCAAACGTTAATGGATTGAATTTGAAAGACCATTCGGGGTTTTTTTTTTCTTTTCATTCGCAAAAACACGACGTTGTGTGTGCACTTTTTCGTCCCCCGTAATACACAAACATCACGAGCTAACTTACGCGAATAAGAGTTGCCCAATACGCCGCTAGGTGGCGAGCGCCTCGAGTCTCTCGCGTTCACGAACGAGCGCGCCCGGACTATAAGATCCAAAGAGCATCCATCAATCGACATCAAGCTCGGAGCTGGTGATATATCTCGACTTAATCGGGGTTCATCGATCATTGCTTTTCAATGTATTTTTCTTTGAGACGATTAAGATTTCCGTCGGTAAAACAGTTTTCCCGATAAGTCGTCATTAATGCGGGAAAGAATGATCTGTTTAGTACTTTTTTTTTCATTGAGAATCGTAGGCACTGTGGCTTGAATAATTAAAAAAAAAAAATGCTCTGAACGTTGACGGTTTATCGTCACAAAAAGCGGGATCGTGTCGAAGAAAAAAAAAAAACCGGTTATTTGAGACTTAATTGTTGTTTGAGCTTGCTACACTCGGGCTAAAATGTATGTTGAGTGGCGATTGACCGTGGGACGCCCGTGTGTGTGTCTCTGTTCACAAGATATACAAAATCGATTCTTGCCTCTGTCTGATGTTCTAGGTAGATTGCACTTCTCTCTCTCTCTCTCTCTCTCTCTCTCTCTCTCTCTCTCCCCCCCCCCCTCCCGGGGTTTTAGTATCCGCAAGCTCTATGGCAAGCGATGAATATCGAGTCTCGTTTGCACACACGATATATACGTACGAACGAGATTCCAATCGTGCCCCGATCCGATCTCCACGAGGACTATGCCGGGGTTGATCTCGTATGAGTGAGTGCCAGTTGTATCAGCGATTTAATGCTATATATACACATGTGGCATGCGTTATTTTACCGCTCATTCGCGAGCTTTCAAACTAGTTATCGCTAGTTCGCGTTCTCGCGAATGAGCCTCGAAATAAGTGACGTGTTGATGAAATGAATTTTTTTTTTGTCCTCCACATTGCTTGTTTCTTTTTTGTTTGTTTGTTTGTTTCTTAATTTGTATACCACTGCTTATAGTTCTGCAAACGGTAGATCTTACTTGTAGTACTATCTTTTTTTTTCATCTGGCGTTTGGTACCTGGCAACCTCATCGTAGTTTTAACTTTGTATACCTTCGTAGAGCTTGCACGCATGTAGAGTTGGAACGTGCACTACTGACGAAATTTTTGCATCGAATTCGCAATTAACGACACTAGTGACCCGCGGACATTAATTTTCATTAAAATCGAATGGTTATTAAATTAATTTTTATTTTAGAACTTCCATATATTAATCCGGCTATTTTTCAAGTTAGGCATTTCCAATGTTTACGCGAAATAATCCATCTCGTAAATCTCATGATAGAAAATTTTTCGTTTAAATCGAGGGTATATATGAAACGAGCATTTCGATAAATTTAATCGTCGTCCATTACACCTACCGAATGAAAAAAAATGAGGTCGGGAGATTTCTCATATTCCTTGGCTCGTTCATCTCGGAACGGATATATACGAGGTGGACGGAGGGCGACATTATAATTGCAAGCATTCGAGTTTCTCCATGCTAGTTTCTCGCATCCTCCGCTATTTTCTTCATGCTTCTTCATCTTCTCACGAAAGAGGGTGATAATCGACCTGCTGGCGCCGGCGGTTACTCGAGCTTTCGAGGGCCTCTGGCGAGAGAGAGCTCTTCTTTTCTTTCAAGAGCGCGGTCTTTCGTCCGAGAATTTTTTTTTTTTTTTTTTTCCGAAAATATATCTCCGAATGTTGCACATTAAGCAGTACCATTATTAAGCCACTTTTGGATTTTCTCAATTTTGAAATCATTCGAACGTAAGTTATGACTTAGAAAACCGTGTAGACGGAATTATGTAGAAATGAAAATTAATTTTGCAAGAGGAAAAAATAGATAATAGGTTTCGGAACGTTGAGATGAAATTAGCCATAAGGTGGATCGGCGCAAGCTTTTCATGCGATATTTTCTTCAGAACGATCGAATGATACTTGGTGAATTCTTCTTATTTCGCATTATTTTCCACTATTATTTGAATACTCGTATCGCTTATCGATAATATAAGAAATAAGAAATTGTCATTGGCATTGGTCGCTTTAACGAGAATTTTTCATCCCCGATACGAGAGCCGGGGGGGGGGAAATAAAAAGAGAGGAAAATATATAATTGCATATGTAACCCCAAAAGCGGCAGTTTTCTTGCCTCAATGCCGACGATATATCTCCTAGTCAGAAAAGTTTTTGCTCGCGAAGCCGAAGCGTAACAATAAAGTTTCCCGAAGGCTTCGCAGTCTCGAACCGCGAGAGCAGCCCTTATATATTCGTATACATATATACATGTATATATAACAGTTCCGTTGAGAATCCGGAAATCCTGACTTTTCTCGCGACTTTCCAAAGTCTTTTCTGTTCAGTTTTCCGGGTCAAGCAAGATCCGCATTTTCGTTTTCACATTCATTTAATACTCATTACATCCATATTGTACCTACGAAAATTCATTCATGACGAGAGACGTTTTCTTGTTATTTTTCTTTTAATTTAATTTTTCGGTTGAAACTCCGTGAATCTCACACACGAGGTGTATGTACTAGCCTCTCGTCGTTGATGATCTCTTACGAAAAAGTAATCACGAAGATAGATTTTATTATGCTGAACAACTTTCGTATTAATGATTTTCCATAGAATGCAGACTTGTGCAGAATAAATAGTAATCAGATGGAAAATACCGAAGTCGCATATGCCGAACTCTTTGAATTTAGCTGCAGATCTCTTGTTTCACGGAACTTATAGCGAACTCGACTCGTTGCACTGGTGTGCTCACTGACAGTGCAGTTTCATCCTTTTCTACCATACACTTTGAAAAGAGATGAAAATATACACTCAGTGCGCACCAGTGCAACGAGTCGAATTAGCTATTAATTTTTGGGGTCAATTTGTTCAGCCTTCGCACAAGCGTTTGACAGGATAGATTTTTGTGAGAAAATAAACAAATGATGAACAATCAGAAATTTAAATCTTGACTGTTAATTCCAGAATCGCGTTTTTTTTTTTTTAAGGTGCAATATTTTATTTCAATATGAAAGCGATTTAAGCTGGAACTATCGAGTCACGACCTGACTCAATGGAACTTATTGAGCTCGAATTCATAAATCTTTGATTATCTAGATCGGATTCGATGCGGATTAGGATCTGGATAAGATCCGGATACGATTCGCATCGGATCCGAATCAGACCTGAATCTGGATTTTCGGATTTTATAGATCCGGATATCCGGATAGTTTTCAGATTCGGATTCAGATAGGAGCCCTAATTCAGACTCGACGCGCAAGCCTGTCCGACGTTACGACTCTACTAGACATAAGCAACAACTTTACCCAATTATAACTGTACCCCATAACAACTCTACGGCGTAGCCGATGTTCAGTGTGCTTTTGGATAATACAATAAGCGCTCGATAACGTATTAACAGTTATTCCGGATAGTTATGTCCTAGAGTTGTATTTGGGTAGAAAATGTTCGTGAAAGTCTCATTCGGGTAGAGTTATTATTTGGGTAGAGTTGTATCATGATCCAGTTGTTATTGGGTATAGTTTTTTCGCAATTGAGTTGTCATTGGGTAGAGTTGTTATTGGGTAGCGTTGTGTGGAGGTAAAATTTTTATTGGGTATAGCCGTTAGATGGTAAAGATGTCATTAGGTAGAATTGTATCGTGATAAAGTTGTTATCAGGTTGTGGGTTGTATCGTGGTAGAGTTTTCTCGTGCTTTAGTTGTTATTGGGTAGAGTTGTCATGGGATATATAGCTGCAGCCGGCGCTTAAATTCTGGCAGAGTATTATTGAGTATAGTGATGTTACCGTGTGAGTTGTATCTGTGCCACTTTTTCCACCACTCCACCATTATCTTAATTCTAGAGTTATCCAGCTACCTTATTAATTCTTCGATATATCCGTATACACATTCATAGACGATGTATCCACATAGTGTAGTGAATGCCCTGTCCGAGTCATATGATCGTCGTAGTAATCATCATCAGGTCATACAGCCCCGAGACAATTCGCATTCTTTCATTATTCCGGGGGTGAAATTTTTTTTCATTGTGCACACACTCGGTCGGAGTCCTCGGAGACAGGCTAAACTAGAGTTACCGCTTATAAGGATGAGGACTTCCATCGTTGCAGTGAGATAAAAGTTATGAGAAAGGAGGAAAAGAGTTGGGTCAACTATATACGAGCGAGGAGTTAACGACTCCCATCTTTTCCTCTTCAGGCCGCGTTTTTGTTTTTTCTCTTTCGGAAACCCCCGCTACGTGTCTAGCACCAATTCTCTCGTTGCTCGCCCATCAAGCTTTTCTCGGATTACTCTCGTTGCTCGTGACAATCCAATAGCAACTCCAGCACTTTACGTCCCCGAATAACAAAAATATTTTCTTTTTCCTCTTCTTCCAATGATTACCTTACAGCTTCAAGCTTCACCAACCACTTTTTATCGTTTCGATTAAGGTTTAAGAGCTTGAGAACGTCCGTGTGGTGCGTATGAATCAGGTGTTGTAACTGAGAAAATTGGCACTTGATCAAAGTCATTTGGAAATGGCGATCTTCGTTGATCCCTTTGATACGGTATCTTAGTTTTGCCGGTCAGCATTCAGCATTGAATTTCGGTAAATTCAACGTTTTTTTTTTTTTTTTTTTTGACATAAATACAGATGAAACATTGCTTATCTGCATAAGTAATTTTTGCGATAAACTATATCGATTTTTTTTTTTCAATCGATCAAAGACCTTCGTTCTTTTCTTCCATCATTCTTTCATCGATTCTGTCCAACAGTGCCAATTTTAACTTTCATGCAAGGATGTCCGAAGGACTTCCCCTCAAGGGATGTCTGAAATTTACGAAAAAAAAAATTCAGCTAGGTAGGTTTCGATATGCAAAATAACTTTTGTATTTGAAGTGTGGAGCATTGGAAGAAATGATTAGTAATCAAAGTGCCGCAAAAGTCACATGAGCAACATTTTTACAACTTAGAGACAGATCTCTCCTTCCAAAGAAATGAATTTTAGGTTAGGAATTCACTTTTTCTTCTATGGGAGAAAGATTTTTTTTTTTTTCAAGACACTCCAGTATACATATGACCTCGATTCCTCGTAAATGTTCCATCGATATCTGTCTGGACATATTATCTCCTCATCCCCTTCTTTCTCGCTTCAAGTCACTTCGCGCTCCGTCGAATTCATTCCTTTGCAACCCTGTGACTTTCCGCACTTTTCCACGAAGCGTCTCTCCTACCGGAAGAAAGTAAGCATCCTCGTGAAGACCATTGGCCGTGTTTCCCCGCACACCCAATGCCCAAATATCCAACGCAAAGGCTTCTGGCATGTCTTAGGGCTTTCCTATATAGAAGCTCGAAGCGACTTATCAGCAGTCAAAACTCCAAAAACTTCCTATCTTTTTATTCTTATATTTCAACGGTGTCAATCTTACCAGGAACTCGGAAAAAAATAATCCGATCGTCTCTTTCGACAAGATCGATCGCGAAACTGGCAGCTTTTTTTTTTTTTACTTTTTCGGATTCTTATCGCCAGCCTTCGAATTCTATTTTTTTTTTCGCGTGCAACGATGATGCGGAGAATATTTCGGTGCATCGATATGAGGGCACGATCCGACATTACACCAGCTAGGGAAGAAAAAAATTCCAGTCGTGCCTCGGTCGATGAATTACTAGCGAAACAAAAAAGATATTAAAAAATGTTTCAACGAATGCAGCAAAAAACAAAAAAAAAACACCAATGAATGGTGGTCGTTTAATCAAATGTTTTTTTTTTTTTTTTTTCGTGTTTTCATTAAGGTGGAGGAGATACGCGGAATGATCGATAAGATTCAGACGAACGTCGAGGAAGTTAAGAAGAAGCACAGCGCCATCCTGTCGGCGCCGCAGGCTGATGAAAGTGAGTCAGAACATTTCGTCATATACTTGTTTATATATATATATATATATATAAATATTTCTTAGGTATATCCACCACGCTCATACGACAATGATTGTGATATTTTATTGCTGCTCGTCTTCGAATTCGTCGATCTGTTTTTTTTTTTTTCTCTCTTCGATGCCATTCATACGTTCATCCTATTCCATGAATGTCCTGAAAGTTCACCAATCATCCGATCATTCCTCCTCGTGCTCCCCACAACCCAGTTCGTTGGACTTTGGTTGAATTTTATTTTGATCCAAAGGAACATTCTGAACTGTTTCGTCCCAAAGAATCGTAACTCAATGTCCCACACCGGTTGATTCGGGGTTTTGCCAAATTATTCGATCGATTTTCACCGAATTTCCAGAATTTCTGGAAATTTCTATCCTCGTCAGGTGTCTTCCCTATCAAATTTGTACCTTATTTTCGTGTTTGAATTTTTCGTGGAAAGCCATCTCCTTTGTTTTTTGATCCTTTGTACATTGTGGAAAGCTCCCTGATTGAAATATTTGAAAAGCGATTTCCTCCTAAATGGTAAATCGTGAATGGACATGCAATGGGTGATAAATCAATGAGGAAGCCAAAACATATATACAATCTAGCTGCTGTAACAATGATAATCTCATTAAAAAAGAGACAAAATGTATGCCCCTTGATATACATTGATCATTGATGGGTTAAACTTTGCGTGAGTAAGGATCCGGAGAATGCATGCTTGCTCTGATGTCGCGTAAATTGGCGGTGACCACTCAAAAAAATTTGTAAAAGATTGAATTGACGGGAGATAATGGGGGTGTACCGCATTGAAGAGCGCAGAAGGCAATAAATAGACTCTGAAAGAATAATTGCGAGGTTCCTCAATTATCCTCGGGACCTTGAAAATTCAATGGGGGGAAGCTCTTAAGAGCTCCACACGCTACTCTGGCTGCGGCCAACTGGACCAACCGTAGATTCGTTGGGTCGAGCCAAAGATCCAAGCGGGCTTCGACCATTCTAGCAAATCCAAAAGTCATTGACACTTGATTGAAGGTTTTGGTCTGACCAAAACTGACTGTTTTTTCGTCAAAACGTAATTTTCGATCAACTGGCAGGCATTAATTCCATTAACGGTTTAGAGATCATGGATAAAGTTCCTCAACCATATTGCTGGTGACAATTCTTACCGCAAAGTAACACGAAGGGTCGGAGTTGCGCGAAATGATAAATGGGGCGCGTAGAAGAAAGGGACGCGAAAGTTGAGATAAACGAACAAACAGAAATCCGAAAAAAAAAAAAATAATAATTACGGCGTAGCGGGACTTTGAGCCATTAGAATTTCTTGTAATAATGGATGAGATGTTTGTACTCCCAGACATTTGAACAAAAATCGAACACGAGGGTTGGGGAAGCCTCTGCTTGATCCGCGCTAGGATCCGTCGCTCGCGAATCAAGGGACATTCTTCGGGCAAACTCCGGCAGGCTTCCCTATATATATACAGGGTGTCCAATAGGAAGGTGTGAAAACTAATAAATTGGTATTTTGCAATAAATAAAGGAACCAGATCAGTGGAATTTTTTTTTAATAGAAGAGAGTTGTCATTTTTATTTTATGTCAATTTATTACAAAAAAACGATGTTTCCATAGAAAAAATTATATATTTAAGCAAATACTAAAAAAAATGTCAAAATCAATGATAAATATTTTCAAAATGTGAGCCATTTGAATCACCACATTAGAATTTTCAAAAAATGACGTAGAATATTGTGCAACGACGATTTGCTTATTTTTAAAGCTTGAGCGGCTTTACGGATTGAAGACTGAGGATTTTGTTCAAAATAGTCTTTAGCTGCTTTAATCGTTTCCTCTGTAGTTACCGAGGTGGAAGGGCCTGACAAATCTTTTCTACGGTCCTGTAATGTTCCGTACTCTTTAAAATTATCGATTACTCTGCAAACGGAAAAAAAAAAAATAGTTACAATCTAAAAAATTTTGAAACATGAGATCTTTAGATCTGATTGTTCATAAACCTTGATATAAAAAATATTCAATTCTTACCTTCTAAGAGTAGTTTCGCTTCTGACTTTTTTACTTCCATACTTCGTACGAAAGCCTCTGAACGCTTCACTATAAATTTTCCCTCTTGAATAATAACATTCAATGAGAAAAACTTTTTCTTCGATAGTTAGCTCACTCATTTTTAAGAAGACTGTCCGCTTTCTACCACAGCTAGAATATAACTGACAGGTCTCAGGTACAAATTTCTGAAACGCAGGGTTCCTTACAATGTTAGAGAGGGAGGGGAGATTCGATTAGTTTTCACACATTCCTATTGGACACCCTGTATATAATCACGAAGATAGATAGGAAATACGTTTTCTCGTATTCTGCCGGGATTTAAGCAGGACCCCCGGGGGGGGGGGTGTGGGGGTTAAAGGTGGCTAGAGAGGTCTTGCCGATAATCGTCCTTGCTCCGGTTGGCGATGTGGTATGTGCCAGCGGCACACACCCTTCGTATCAAGGTTGTATAAACGGTTTGAATCTTACGTGGCCGCTTCTCCGCCGCTTCCGTCAGCTCGTCGTTATATATATTTGCGCTTCTCCCTCTCCTCTTTCTCACTCCCGGCATAACCCTTCGGTTTCTCCCATCATATTCGCGCGTACGTGTTCAAAATGTTTTTTTTTTTTCTCTTCCTACGTGCCGACATGAACAATAGGGAGGTTCAAATAATAAACCGCTCGTATCTCATGACAAAGCTAATAGCTGTCGCTTGAGTCGTGGACTTTGGAGAAGAAAAAAATTTACAACTGCCCGCCTCGGATGATAAAAATCTCCCTGGATCGCTACTTTCAGGCATTTTCATGTCGAGAGTGATCAAAGTACGCGTCGGGGAGTTTTTTTTTTTTTTTTTAATTGTATTCCTTAGGTCAAAATAATGAGTCGAGTTTAATATGAGACCTGTTCAATGATGGTTAAGCAGCGCTCTATTGAAGCTCTAATATATTGCAAAGCCGAAAATGTGAGGGTCGGCTTGATTCGCGAACTGCGAAGGACCCAGATTTTTCTGAATCCAGTTTCAAGATTCTTGAAATTTTCAGCCCCAGAGATTCGCCATCGGCGATCCTAAAAGCCCTGTAACAGAAACAGTAAAGACAATAGGAACCATAATTGTACGATTCAAAAAGACCTTGACTTCATTTTTTTGAATTTGCGAGAAGAAATTCTATACAGTTACGACAACTCGATAATACAATTTCAGTAATTTTATTATTTGTTCAATCATCTACAGTCCGACCTCCCAATAAGAAACCCGGCAATAAGAAACCTTCCCCAGTTTCGCGCTCAAGCACTTCCCCCACTACGACTCGAGCTCCGAGCTCGAGAATTTTGTGCGCGAAACCTCTGGTGAAGAAACCAGCCTGGGAGAGATTATTCGGGCAAAATACAGTTAACATTTTAGTGTAATTTAATGTGTGTGTGCGTGCGTGAGTGTGTGTGTGTGTGTGCGTTTTTGCATGTGCGATGTAAACAAATCGGAACTCTTTCGAGAGTTTCTTATCGAGAGGATCGCATGGGGAAAAGAGTGAGAGAGACAGACAGACGTAGTGAGTGCGGAGCGCGCGCCTGGTGGGGGTATCCGAATTCTAGGAAAAACTCTTCCCCTTGGGGGCTTTTGGTTTCTTATTGGGAGGTCGGACTGTATTTACTGTTGACTATAACAAAAATCAGTCAGTGTTAAAAAAATAGTTTCTATAAAACTTGGTTCCCAGTTAGAATGAGCATTTTGCTGCCAACAGTGAAATAGAAGCCGCTGCCTCGTAGAGAAGCAAAAGAGGTATCAAAAATAGTCCTCAGAGCTGCGTGATTATTTTGAAAAAAAAAATTTTGACCGAAGCCAGGGTATATGCAAACTCGGTTCGCTTCCCCGCTTACAGTACTACCCGGGGCCCGACTATGCTTGCGAGAACGATCTCAAGCGGATGCACACAACTAAACTAAATCAGAATCCAGAGTTCTGGGTAACAGTGAAGTGTTAAATATTTTCTTATCTGGCTACAATTGCCAAAGGCAATAAAAAAGGTCACTACAATCAATTTATTTATTTCCGGTAACAATAAAATTGTTAATGTTACTGAATGAATATTTGCCTGCGCTAAATTACAATAGTTGTGGTCTTTGAGCTGCTATAACTATTCAGATTTCTCTCGGTATACGAAACATCAAAGAGCTTGAATCAAACAAATCAAAAATGGAAATGAAAAACTTCACTTTTATGTCGGTCCCCAACTTTCGAGGCTTTCTACTTCTCGTATCGTTGCTTCTCGGCTTCGTATCCTCGTGCGCCATCCTATTCTGACCCAACCTCCAGCACGGTGGCCCAGTCCTTCGTCGTCGAGGCAAACTTTGAACTTGAAAACTTGATTTCCCGAGGAACAGGGGAAACCTTTTGATCGGAACATGTTTCTCAAATTTATTTGCATCGACGATGATCCCAGTGACTCCAGAACGTTCGCCTCTCTCAAGCTGCTCAATCCAAGTTTATCCACTCTGCTATAAGACAAATTATCATCAGATAGGAACAACCACTGTCCAAGGCACCTGTCCTACCTCAGTTGAGTCAAATAAGCAGTTATTGCCGTTAGCTCTGATTTTATACAAGGAGCCAATGCAATCGAGAAACTCTCAACTTTCCCGCTTCGTAACTTCAATGAATTGGTTTACTTTTTTTCTGACCAGCGAGTTGAAAATATTTAAAGACAAACTGCGGGGAGCGGTAAAGCACACTCGTCGTTAAAACGACAACTCTGGCCGATCTTTATTTCCCTCTTTGTCTCATCGCGCATAAACTGTGTACGTAGATCTGTATATACAGGAAACGTCAGGAAGTTTCATGAATGGATAGCGTCACGCGAAACCTATAACGTGTATTCATAACCAAGATTTTGCAATGGCAACGGCGTGACCGGATTATGATCGTGACGCTGTGTGACACACTACCCGGACGAGTAAAACATTCGTTTTGCGTTCTCTGTAATATATTCTAGAATTCTCGGGCATTGCATTGCGGCCCCGTGTAAATTCGACGTAATGGGTACAATTATACCGAATGCAATGTTACAAATAAGTGTATAATTTAGCAGCTATATACCTTTGTGCGTTACCTTTCCCCTGCTCGGCTGAGCAATTTGTTCATAGTCGTACGAACGAGAGTATATATGTAAGTCCAGGGGTTACATCTCGGTCTTTAAACTCTTCGATTTTCTGCATACGACGTAAAAATTGGTACACGCAACAACGTAGCGTTTCGTTGCTCGGGAAAAAAAAAAAAAAAAAAAAAACAATTTCATTTTTTTTTGTCTCTTTTAATCTCGGCAATTAATTCGTGAAGCTTGTAATCCAAATGCACTCGGCTTCGTACAATGATCTTATAAGATCGCGCAGTAAGTTGAAGCCTTTTGGATGAATATGGATGATTTTGTAAGGTAATGGATTTTGTAAGATAATTCAACGATGTTTGCCATTGGAGCCATACGGGATGTACTTTCACAATCCGCACCGCATGTATCTTGAAGAATCGAATTTACTTTGCACAGTCGAAACCAACAAGTGCTTTCTGTATTTTCGAGTGAGATATTCAATATCATTGAAATTTACGATTCACTCAGTGTCCCAGAGCCGATTTTTGTAAATTTTTGTACAAAATATTATCATAGATATGCATTGTTTGCGATATAACCCCGCTCGTTCCCAGGCAAACAAGAATACAGAGAGAGAGAGAGAAAGAGAGAGATAGATAGATAGATAGATAGATAGATAGATAGGTTTATTATTGCCCAGAGTTGGGAGAGAGATAGAGATAGCTGAATAGTTGATATGCGAAATAGACGTGCTACGTCATCCACGGCTGAGCGTGTATATCGTTTTGACGTTTGGCCATATCCAGGTCCATATTACGCACATAGTATACGTGGATATAGTATTCCAATTCTACAGCGTTGATGGTGGCGATGGCTGGAGCTGTCACGAGTATTTTCCTCTCACCTTGGCTTTGCAACTGCACAATGTATATATTCAACCGTACACGACCTGCCGTCCCGACGTGTCAGATGCATTGTCATGCCAGATTCGTACGTTGAATAATAATCATTCAAACTGAACGTTCTGTCGTGATAATATATATACATCATATATACATTATGTAATGCAGATAACGGATTTCTATGTACATAACGTGAATCGTAGCTTCAAAAGTCCGTTATACACTAATGCTCTGGATAGCGTTGAAAAATACCGTCTACAATATTTATGTTATATCTTCACTGCCTCCTCACTTAATCATATACTCACAACCTGACCCTTTACCGTGTGTATACAGATTCCTATAATTTGACTTTCCCTGTAGACCTTTTCGTCTACGCTGAAGGTTACTATAGTGGGTTGGTTCCACATTTTTTTCAATCCAGTGTCCCGATTAGTCGACGAGCTCTTTAATTCGATGTCAGTGCTATCCAAAACAATTGTATAAAAATGTACCGACGAAGTGCTGCGCCGATAGCGAAGATCCAGCCTGACCCACTCAGAGGGAAGACAAAGGGATAAACTTCAGAATTCAAGCATTCAATTCCACGAACAACTTCACACTTATCGTCCTCATTTATACATTTACTTCTTGCCTCCATTTCCGCAGTTAGCTTAATCAGCGTGCCCGAAACCCGCAAACAACTTTAGACTTGTCACCTCCACTCTCGGACGAAACTCTTCAATCTTTTAACCTTCAACTTCGTCAGTATCCCCAGAGGACTTTACATCTTTCGCCTCCACTCCTGAACAAAACTTCACACATATTCCCTCCACTCATGTAGGCAATCTTACGCTACTCGCCTATCATAACCGCCGCTGACTTTACGCTGCCGGCAATAAAACCACCCGAAACGTACCTGAAAACTTAACATATGCAGTTT
Source organism: Rhorus exstirpatorius (assembly GCA_963564615.1). Classification (NCBI taxonomy): domain Eukaryota; kingdom Metazoa; phylum Arthropoda; class Insecta; order Hymenoptera; family Ichneumonidae; genus Rhorus; species Rhorus exstirpatorius. The sequence continues at coordinate 40,843,537 of OY751314.1, read as the reverse complement.
AGCTCTTGTATCCGACACCTGGTGAGCTTAACTTCTGGAAAGTGAGACAAACAAACGGTGAATTTTGGGGAAAAGTGATTTTTAGGGATTATCAAATTTTTAACCAAGTCCCATCTGATTTATACGCTAAACTAATAAAATGGTATGGTGGTTCTGCGATGCAGATTTCTCGTTCGTACAAATGTAATCGAGTCTTTAGGTACTACGAATGTGTTGCCGTTCAGCTACCAGAGCGAATCATGAGCGTCTGCGACGTATAGTTCGCTTGCATGCACGATATCGGTATAGCTGTGGTAACTGAACGATGGGTGTCGTATTATATTATTAGCTATTTCGTGTTCAATTTGTCCTAGCGAGTGGATATGCATTACATATCTAGACAGAGGTTGATAGTTATGTACAGTCCGACCTCCCAATAAGAAACCAAAAGCCCCCAAGGGGAAGAGTTTTTCCTAGAATTCGGATACCCCCACCAGGCGCGCGCTCCGCACTCACTACCTCTGTCTGTCTCTCTCACTCTTTTCCCCATGCGATCCTCTCGATAAGAAACTCTCGAAAGAGTTCCAATTTTTTTACATCGCCCATGCAAAAACGCACACACACACACACACACACTCACGCACGCACGCACACATTAAATTACACTGCAATGTTAACTCTATTTTGCCCGAATAATCTCTCCCAGGCTGGTTTCTTCACCAGAGGTTCGCGCACAAAATTCTCGAGCTCGGAGCTCGAGTCGTAGTGGGGGAAGTGCTTGAGGCGCAAAACTGGGGAAGGTTTCTTATTGCCGGGTTTCTTATTCGGAGGTCGGACTGTATGTTGGTATATAAAATATGTTTATGTTTTGTATTATTTTATGTCATATCTACGTATAATTTGTATGTAGATTTTGATGATTTTTTCACGTGTAGTCCCATTGCGTTTGTGTGTCGCGCGCATGAAACACGTGGATACTAGAACTATAGAGTTGGATACGTGGAACCCTTAAACGTGTGGGATGTACACCCCTGCATATGCTCTCACAGATAATTACCGCAACGGTTCAAAATTTTTCCCCAAAAACCGGACACATTCAACTAAACGATGCTATCATAGCAACCCGTAACTATCTCCATATAGCTACCCTAACTAATATTCATGCAATTATCATTCATTCAAGTTGTATGAATCCCTTCGTTTTCTCAATGATCCACTCTCAGAAAGACCTTACTCCGAACGCACCCAATAATTGCGCCCTCTCTTCAAACGGTGTGAAGCTACATATAGGCTGTTCCAGTTCGAATGAACCTCACAATTTTACGAGCTGATTCGAGAGATACCGTAATAGTTCAAATTAGCACCGATGACTGATCACATCGGAAGATAAATACACAGACCTCATGAAAATTTCCAACACATTTCTTGAAATCACAGTGGTCGCTTTGTAAAACCGAGAAGCAAATAGCTATTATCTGTTGTAAGATTATAGATTTGATGAATCCCTATCTTGTCTATCATTCGGGTACAACAAATTGCATCATTCTTGATCGTATCTTTTGAATCTTTCCAAACACATGATAAGATATTCTTATTCGAAGTATATAACGGGACTTCTCGCAGGTTGATTGCTCGCAACAAAATTACGGAATATTTAACGGGACGATATTACATCTTATCTGATTCTGTTAGGTATTCTGATATATTGCTCGGTTTTGATAGAGGATAGGTAAAAGGAGGCAGGGAGAAAGTGTGGAGAGAGAGAGAGAGAGAAAGGTGAATGACGGAACGGCGTAAAAATTATCTCCTGACGTCGGGAGACCCCTCTGATGCCAGCATCTCTTTCTCTTTTTTTTAAGTTTTACGCTCGTGCATGGTTGACTTTTCAACCTACAACATGTTCTGACTTTCATCGTCTCACATGTTTCTTTCTCCACAATCCCCATCGTTGCTGCAGAAAGGAACATAAATGACGTTCTTTTCTATTTCGTTCATCACTCTTTGGGTCTGTTTGTTAACCACAACTTTACGCTTCATCTACCAACGTTCAACAAAAAAATGATTCACCAAGTCACAAAAATGTTAAAGCGTCGTATTCCGCGAGTGTCGATTCCTCAGGCAATTCACCCGATCAATGAGGTGAGAGTTTGTTTCAAATTCTTGGGGGGGAAAAAAAAATTATCTTTTCAATCGTCATCCTCGAGAGAAGACTCAAAGCCCCGCTATCCCGGCACTTTCGAACCTAATATTTTTCTCCGCAAGGACTCTTTGGAATCAAAAACGAATACTAGTTCAGCTCTCCTGCCTAAATAATTTCAATACACGGACTATCGGTCTCACTGTTTCATTCCATTGACTCTTCTACCTGGAACAACGGTGCACTAATTCCTTGAGATTGTTTCCTGTACCATAGTCGTTCCTTCAGATAAACAAATGTTAGGTCCACGGACATAAAAAATTCCGCAGGGTATATATGTTTGACCGAGCTTGAGATATCCATATATGAGCCGGATAACCAAATTAAACAAGTCAAAGATTTATCGTTGACTTTTGATTAATACCGTTGGTTTGGATTCGAGTGCAGGATCTATTTTTTAAATTTATCGTTTTGTTTTTTTTTCCCCTTCGCTTTTTAACTCTCAATTCTTCTAATACGACGCGTGTGACCCGGGGAAAATCGCGAATTCCCATAGCAATTCGAGCATACACAGCCGAGGGCGCATTATATGATTCTCCTATATCCGTTTTTTTTTTTTTATTCGCGTCAGCTCGTGACTGGTCCCGGGATGTTTTCATGAGGATCCGGGTTTTTTTTTTCTATATATCGTCGTTGGCCACAAGACGAAAAATGAAGCTACGTGCTTCAAGGAGGGTCTACTTTTTTTTTGTCCCTCAACCATGCTATAAAGTATAACTCACGGAGTCTGTTTCTCTTATCCCTACGCGTTATCCAACCAGGATCGAAATGACAAAGAGCAAGGAGTCTCGAGATTACGGTAATTTTCAGATAAACCAGCTCTATAATGTTCTCATCTTATTCGACGCGTGTTGTGGAGCAGCAGCATATATGTTTAGGGCTATATTTAAACCAGAAGGATTTATGATGGATCAGACTTTTTGCTTCCTGCTCGACCATGGCCCCTAACGTCTTTCATTCGATCATATAACAAAATACGATCCATGTACTTGACTATATGCGATGCTTTTTATTTTTTAATTTTTATTTTTGACGTCAAAACGAAGGGCAATGCGCGTTGGAGCGAAAAACAAAAATTATATCATCGTTATATCACGTTTGTGATTACATGGTCAGGAAGAATATAGGGGTGTAAATTTCTGAGTGATGAGAAACGAATTTGTCGAATTCTTGAGTGCGGGAAGAACCGAAAACAAAGAAGCACGAAAAGTAGACACGTAAAATTGGATTCTGTGACCGAACGATCGTAAACACCGTAACCCTTCGGAATTCCCGGAGACGTCCACTCGCTATGCTTAAGATTCCCCGACATTCTGGAGACCCTGATTGTTTATCACCGTACAACGTGCGCGTTAAAAATTATTATGCACGCTCTTAATCGATTTTTCTTTCTCGCAAAGGTCACTCTCTCTCTGTCTCTCTCTCTCTCTCTCTCTCTTTCTCTCTGTTTATCTCTCTCTATCTCTCCCTTGAGCATAATTTCAGCCTCACCGTCGTTGTTGCTTACTTGCGGAGAAGGGTCCCCGCACACGCACTTCCGCGTTATTTCACGTGCCCAAGCCTCGACCTCGTGGCTAACTGGCAGAATTATTATTATTTTTTTTTGCTCACTGCTTGGTCTCAAAATGTTACATATATATACAGTGAGCAATAATGCTCGAAACACGAGAAAGGCAAACGTGATTTTACTTTAAAATTGTTTTTCCGCAGCCAGAGAAACTATTTTACGGTTTCACACACAGAGTACAGAGGGTAGAAAGGCAAATATGTGTTTATGTATTTTTATTTCCGAGATAAAAAAAGGGAGCTGGGAAGTTTACCAAGGGCAAAGTAAAGCGGAAATTTATTTTTTTCACTGGAAACCAATTTTTGTCGGACAAATTGCGTGAATTTTCTCGCAAAATTCGATGTATTCCTATGCGAAGGAAGAATATAAATATTTAGTCACATTTCAGAGAGAGGCAAATTTCGAATTGTGCATTTAAAATTGCAAATTTCACATGAAATTTGTAATTTTTTTACAATCAAGTACCATTTGCTATATAATTAGTAATTTGTTTACACCCAAATACCAACGCCAGTGGAATTAGTAATTGATTAAGATCAAAATACTAATTCAAGGGGAATCGGTAATTGATTAGGTTTAAATATTAACCCCAGTATAGAGTTGGTATTTTATTTAAATTTGAATACTAATTCACGTAGAATTACTAATTTGTTTGGATTTAAATGCTAACTTCAGTAGAGTTAGTAATTTATTTACACCCAAATACCAACGCCAGTGGAATTAGTAATTTATTTACACCCAATTACCAACGCCAGTGGAATTAGTAAATGATTAGGTTCAAATATTAATCCCAGTATAGAGTTGGTATTTTATTTAAATTTCGAATACTAATTCACGTAGAATTACTAATTTGTTTAGATTTAAATGCTAACTTCAGTAGAATTAGTAATTTGTTTAGATTTAAATGCTAACTTCAGTAGAATTAGTAATTTATTTACACCCAAATACCAACGCCAGTGGAATTAGTAATTTATTTACACCCAATTACCAACGCCAGTGGAATTAGTAAATGATTAGGTTCAAATATTAATCCCAGTATAGAGTTGGTATTTTATTTAAATTTCGAATACTAATTCACGTAGAATTACTAATTTGTTTAGATTTAAATGCTAACTTCAGTAGAATTAGTAATTTATTTACACCCAAATACCAACGCCAGTGGAATTAGTAATTTATTTACACCCAATTACCAACGCCAGTGGAATTAGTAAATGATTAGGTTCAAATATTAATCCCAGTATAGAGTTGGTATTTTATTTAAATTTCGAATACTAATTCACGTAGAATTACTAATTTGTTTAGATTTAAATTCTAACTTCAGTAAAATTAGTAATTTATTTACACCCAAATACCAACGCCAGTGGGATCAGTAATTGATTTAGATCCAAATACTAATCTCAGTAGAGTCGGTCGTTCATTAAGATTTGAATACTAATAAAAATAGAATTAGTTATTGATCTAGATTGTGACACTATAATTGCAATAGAATTGTTGATGCGGATTTAAATTTAAGTACTGATTCCAGGTGAATTGTCAATCGCTTAGATATGAGTACCACTATCAATGGTATTAGTGAGTTATTTGAGGTAGTACCCCCACAGGATAGTTGAATTATGAAATGGTCGAAATTTGGCATAGATGTTATTTAATATGTTATCCAAAAATCTGTGCAATTTAAATAAGTTTGACCATCCCGTACTCGATATATTTACATGTATCTCTTTATACTACCTTAAATTAAAAAAAAAACTGGGGGTTAAACTGTCAAATGTTTCATAGAAATTGAGTTCGCGTGATGGCAGCATATATCTGCGCCTATGTTAACACATCTGATTTAAACTCGGGGTTAAAATTTGTCCCTGGATTCAGGGTTAACCCACGTTTATGCAACCGGGCGTTAGATTTCAACGCAAACTTCAGGGAAACTGTCAATTAGCCTGGATTAAAATACTAACTTCGGTGGAATTATACAGTATTCAAATGAAAACAAATTCCAACAATTCCATCCAGAATTAGGAATCGAGCTGCAATCGCAATGCAAAAGTATTTCAATCACCCCCAATCTCTGGATCGAATATTGCTTAAGAAATTTGTCATGCCTTATGCACCATTCGGTTACATGATTTTCCGAGCGCTGTCCTCGCAGATCTGGAATTGGTTAAAAAAAGAATCTCGTAGAAACCCACGTAGAGGGCCTCGAATTGAATGAACACGGATGCACACTCATTTTGCTTTTTGAAAAGTTCCGCGTACAGGGACGATCGTGCTTTTCAAAGGGCCACAGAATTCCGCTCCAAAACTCACGCATTCACGAAAAAAAAAAAAAAAAGTTTCACCAGAGAGATTCGAATGAAAGAGACTCGGGAAGGTGTAATATAATCTACAGGGAACTAAAGTATGGGCGTAGCCTCAAACTACGAAGAAATAAAAACAGTATCGATCGAATTTTAGTACGTACTTTTGCCACTAGATTTCACATGATGCCACTTTTCATTTAACGTTCTTTATGAAATGCAAACTGGACGTTGGTTGAATATTTTTCGGGAAATTTAATCGGGGAAAAAAAAACGTAAGCGCGGTATGAGAAAAAAAAAGGTCTTAATTAAATCGTTGTATTTATTCCTGTATATCTGAGGTCATTTGTACGATAGGTAAAATTACAGGATATTTCTACACCGGACGAAAAGTCAAGACAACGATAAGCCTTGTTTGGGTTTAATTGCAAAAATATTCACTGATGTTCCAATTTGTCAGGAAATTATTCAACTTTGTACTGTGCGTTCTAGTTTCATGATAGTTGACTGCTTTCTGGCAAAATGCCTCTCTCTCTCCGAGAATCTCTCCTTGCTCCCCTTTGCCCATATCTTTGGCTTGCCAGACTGTTTTGGGGCATTGCCTCACTTCTGTCAACGACCACTTTTCTTATCGATTCTTCACCGTCGGCGCCCCCTACGCTCTGCGAGTCATTTCGAGTCACAGCGCTATATTAGGCCTCCTTAGGGACTCGATCTCTTCCACTTCCTCTCTCTCTCTCTCTCTCTCGTTTTTCTGGAATCTAAACTGTTTCGCACATAGGAGGGGAATTATAATTAATTTGTTAAGAAAAGCTTACAATCAAGAATGTGCCTTTGATCCAAATATCCAATGTTTACGTATCTTATATGAATTATTAAATTCAAAGTCGAATTGAATTATATAGGAATAGTTCAATTTTTTTTCAATTGCACGAATTTTTCGAATTATTTGAACTAATTTACTTATTCGAATCATTTTAATTTTTCGAACTTTCGGAAGCATCCGAATTTTTTGGATAATTAAAATCATCCGAATAAATAGTTCGAATAGTGCAAATAATTCAAAAATTTTCGATCTATTGCAAATTTTTGAATTTTGAATTATTGTGACAGTTCGAATATAGTTCAAATTTTTGGATCTGTTCCAATTATTTGAAATATTCGAATTGTTTGACTTTATTCGAGCCATTTGAATTTTTCGTACTATTCGAATTTTCCTGGAAGTTCGGGCAGTTCGAAAAATTAAAAAAAATTTCGAACTATTCGAGGTTAACGAATTATTAGAATAATTCGAATTTTTTGGACGATTTGAATCGTTTGAACAGTTCAAACGATTCGAATAATTCAAATAATTACAGTTATTCGAGTTACGTAAAATTCTACACGCGTAATGGAGATGAATAATGTCGTTGCAAGAGCAAAAAACAGAGGGTTGGTAAACTGTCGGATCGTTGGGACTGTCAAGTCGTTATTCGAGGAAGCAGCAGAGTATTGAATTCTGCTGACCCTTTTTTGTTCTGTGGCCATTAGCCAAAATTTACCACCATCGGATTTTCATTTCGTTAGATTGAATTTATATCAAAATCTATCTTGTACTTATTTTTTTTATTTTTTATTTCTCGTTCGCAAATAGAAACGTTGCTAACCGATAAAAATTAATTGATCAACTCTCTTGTACAACGCGCTCTGTCGTATCTGGGGCTCAGCTTGAAATTGCTTCCGCTTCGTCGATGGCCATTTTTCTTATCCCTCGCCCTCCGTCGAGCACTCTTCTGGCCCTTTATTTCGCTCCGAACGCGAGGGAGAGGAGAAATAGAATCGAAGATTTTTTTTTTCTCTCTTCCTATCCTTTTTATACTTTTTTTTTGCTTCGATTGAGGGATATTGGCATAGTTGGCTGCTATTGTATGGCCCGACTCATGTGAAGAAAGAAGGGATCTCGTGAAATCTCACTCGAAAAAAAAAAAAGACGAAAGCCGAGGGTGCACTGGTTTAGTTCTCCTTTTTTTTTTTTTTTTTTAATACATCGATAAGTGCTCCAATTCTTGTCATATAAAATTTCCATTTGAATGTCAAGTTCATAAATTTCTCCATGGAATTTCAAAGTCTGGAACTAAACTTTCAACGTTATTGTTGAAAATGATGAAAAAAAAATACATTGAACAATATATTTGAGATCCTCGAAATGAGGCCTTTCAATCGATATCCCATCCACTTGCTGGGATAGTGAAAAAATATTTTTGAGATGTTATCATCGCTCAAAATTCGTGAAAAAAAAACGTTTTTCTGAAAAATAACTTTAAGCGTCATCTGCGGAGCATTTCATTTTAAATTCTATATCTCAAGTTGATTGATCAAACTCATTAAGAGAGAGAGTTGGAGGCCTGTAACGGGGAAAGAGGGATAGAAGGACGGACAAACGATTCTCGTCGCAAGAGTTCCTTTTTTTTTTGGCACGAAATCACAAAAAAAAGCCAGCAAGGGTGGTAGGGAAAATTAGCCTCTTTGTAGATTTCATATTGACAAGCAGAGAGTCGCTTTTTGGTCCATTGAAGCCCGGTTGTCGTGACATCGAAGTATGTTTTGCCGATCGAGCGGTAACGGCCAATGCTCGGACTAATGTTGGCGGGTCGATCATCGATTACCCAATTGTCGGCCAATGCTCGGCTGAATATTGACTAGCCAATCATTAGTTCACCGATACAAGGCCAATGTTCGGCCAAATATAGACTCGCCAAGCATTGGCTTGTCGATACGAGGCCAATAGTCAGCCGAGTATAGACTCGCCAATCATTGGCTTGTCGATACGAGGCCAATGTTCGGCCGAGTATTGACTCACCAAGCATTGGCTTGTCGATACGAGGCCAATGCTCGACCGAGTATAGACTCGCCAATCATTGGCTTGTCGATACGAAGCCAATGTTCAGCCGAGTATTGATTCGCCAAGCATTGGCTTGTCGATAAGAGGCCAATGTTTGGCTGAGTATCGACTCGCCAATCTTTGGATGCCGATACGAGGCCAATGTTCAGCCGAGTATCGATTCGCCAATTATTGGTCTGCCGATACGAGGCCAATACTCGGCCAAGTATTAACTCGCCACTCATTGGCTTGTTGATACGGGGCTAATGCTTGGCCGAGTATAGACTCGCCAATTAATTTTTAAACTATACATGGATCTTCAGAAATGTAATTGTCAACTAAGGTCCACTAACAATAAGTAAATTGGTTACATGAATGTTATAACTTTTCGACACCATCTTGTCCCGTTCACACTTTCCATGTTTCACACATGAATTTTATAATTTCAATGGTCCTAGTTCTTATGAAACCCATTTGTTAACTAACAATTGAATACATTTTTTCACTGTATATCACCTTTTTACTGAATATCACGTTGTTCTATCCAGCCCGTTGAGACAGTATTTTTTCATTAGAACTCGTCCACTAATATAATTTAAATACGATAAATTCATAAGGAATCAATGGCGTAGTGGTAGAGTGTCGGTCGTTAGGTAGGTCGTTAGGTAGGTCTCAGGTAAAATCTCAGGTAGGCTCAAAACTAATTTCGACGGAAAAACGTCCGGACTACGAAGCCGGAAACATTCGTAAAAAAAAATAATCTCCAAATCAATAATTTTTTTTTTAATGATTATTTAAGGATCGAAAGTGCTGAATTCGTTGACTGCGGAGGATCGCGGGTTCAAATCCCGGTCAATGACTTTTTTTTTTTTTTTAATTTACAGGGTTTTCAAAAATAATGGAATAACCATTTTAAATTCGTTCATAGATCATTCCTAATTGCTAATTTATTAATAATAAACTAAATTCTCGAACGAAGCTCATGCGCGATGCTTGGCTGATTCTTAGAAGCCAGTCTAGGGCCAATATTGATCGCCAATATCGAGCCACACTTATCATCCAAGGCTCGGTCGATGATGGGGCCAAGCTTGAGTGCCAATGTTGGCAAGCTCGGCGTCGAGCTTCGGCCAATCATTGGCCACTACGGATCACCCTAATAGGAGGCATACTGGCTTCAGCGTACTGTGGCAGAGACTATATCGACCAACAGAGATCCAATGCTCGTAATCCTTATAATATTCATACCGAAGCTTATACTCGTATACGTAATTCAACATCGATGCATCGTGTCATTCGCGCAATCTCATTATAGCATCGTTTTAAATTTCTATTATCGAGAAACTCGTCAATAATATCATTATGCCGTTTCATCGTGTTTATCTATTCGGAATTTGTACCTAACGTTTGCACATACCAGATATATATATATAAAGGTGGCCACAAAAGCTCGCTCCGTTCATTCAATTTTCCGTGTGACAGCTGATTGCGCAAGGATGCGCGACCGGGTTGCCCAATATATATACCCAGCTGCAGAATCAGTAGCGGGCCGCACAGTCCTACCGGGGACCGCTCGTAGATTCGTAATCAGAGCGAGCTCTGAATATTCATTCCCCGAACTCGACGTGGTATATATATGGCACACACGGGACCTGCCTCTCTCGCCATCAGTGAATTCGCTTACCGTGTGGCAGAGGCCAACGCGGATTATTTAATCCATTCCCCCCCCCCCCCCCCTCTGTCGCTCTCCTCATTTTCCATCCTATAATTCTTGCCTGGTTCACGCCCAAGCCCCAAACACGAGCTAAATTAATTTCGAGCCACACAAAATTTTTACACCGCTGATATAATAATCTTCTTATTGGTTCAACCTTCGGCTGTAGAGTTGGATGTGAGTTGGGTGTGAATGCTGGTGTGTTGCGTGAATTTCAGTGCCTCAACTGTTGAGTGTATATATACCGATTCTCATTTGTGTTGAGAGAGGGTGAGAGAGGAGACAGCTCCCGCGTTGATTTGACGGTGAGAGCCCCTCCATACCTATGTCATCACCTTCGACGGTTGCCTTATCGAGAACGATTTATACGAATTACATCCCGCAATGAAAGCTCCAGCTAGTACGGAACATCGCCGACCAACTGTTGCTGATTCGACAGTTCTCGTCCGGCCGCGGTTCCAATTAACGTCGAGGCCCTTCTCTCATACTGCTCACGCTCCCTCTCCCGCGGAGCCATCGGTTGCGCTTCCCTTTAACGTGACGCTCACGTCTCTGGAATATATTATATATATATATGGTATAGGTATAGATATGCCCCCCCGCAGGATAATATCGAGGTCACAATCGTAAATCGGGAGAATCCTCTGCTGGCTACGGAAGAACCCCAGGTAGAACGTATGTAGCACAGGAGTAATGCACATCGTTTGCCTCATGTAAATATCCATCGGGGAAATTGGGGATAATTTACCCGCTGTAGGCACCCAGCTCCCGATGTTTCGTTTCTCAAAAAAACCTCTTCGTCGAAGCTTTGTCCAATGAAAGATGGTCTCTGGCGTCTTGAGAGTGTTTTCAATTAGTCTGCATCAACTTGGAGCACATATACAACGCTCTTCAGCAACTGACATTAATCCAAAGTCCCTGAGACTCCTGAGGTCGTCATGTAGATCCTCATGGTTAAGAACTACTGTTTATGCCATGGAGAGGGCTGCTGAAGAATCAATTCGAAAGAAGGAGAAAGTTAAGGGTGTTGGTTCCAGTGGAGCTCGTTGGAGCAACGATAATGACTTGTGGACTTGCTGGTAATTTCCCCGCAGTAGGTTTTTATTATTTCTTTTTTCGCATATTAGCTCTTCTCCCGACAATCTTTTCCGTCGAAGCTCCGTGCAATTAAAGATGGTCCGTGACATCCGGAAAGTATTCTCAATGAGATCGCATTAGGTTAGAGCATAATATCTGAAATAATCCCCGGGGTCCCGGGACTCCTAAAGTCATCATCTAGAATATAGACCCTCATGGTTAAGGGCCGCAGTTTTATGGCTTGGACAGACCTGCTTAGGAACAAATTGGGAATAAAGAAAGTTCGGAGTATTGGTTGCAAAGGTGGAGCAACGACGATGAGTTGCGGAGTTGATGGTGGGTTAATGATAATGAGTTCATTGGAAAGATCCTGTTTCTGATCATACTTCAATACTGAGAGATCAAACCTCCTGTTGCCTCTTGTTCTCTGTTGGAATAGTTAAATAGACCGGTTGTCAAATAGAGGGATGTCTTTGGATTCGAAAATGTATAATGACGAGTTCATGCGAAATGGACGAGAAAAAAAGTTACAAAGTTACATTTTCGATTACATTCCTATGTCATCAAAAACATTCGACTCTTATTCTATAATACGAAAATTGAGGAGTCGCGACATAATAGGCTGTACTATTTTAAAGTTTGTTCTTCCATGATATTTATTCTCGCACCATCTCGAGTTTTATTGTCATAACAATCAATGCACAAAATGTTAACTTTTTTCATTAGGCGTTGAAAAACAAAAAGACGAGTAGAATCACACGTGACAAAACGATTTACCGCTCATTAATCTCAATCGGTCGTTCCCGCACTCTTCTTTTTCACCTTTTGTTCCGCTCTCTATGTGTCACGGTAAAAGTGTTCCGAGGTTTTTCCTATCGGTGGACTTTAATCCACGCCAGTAAAATATTTCCCACGTATCCACACACCATATATATATATATATATAGCGATGACGTTGTATATCTATGATATAACTATGGGTTTGCGTGTTTGGAATGCCCCGGAATCCGACATACCGGCAAAGCACTAGGAGTTCTCGAGGATTTGTATAGCCAATAAACATTGTATATAGGCATAGGCGGTTGAGCGCTGAATAACATTCCGGTAAAGATCGCCGGATCAAACCGCGTTCTTCTCCACCCCGAAATTTTCGCCTATCGATATTTTTTTCAATGCATTCACCCGGCATGCAATACTCACACACATTTAGCCTATAATACACCGACTCGTTCGTTTTTTTTTCTCTTCGATATCTCGTGCAGTAGAATCCCGCGTATCGAGTGCCCCTCCACCATGCGATATACTAGGTTCTCACTTTTTTTTTTCATCATACTCGCCCCCAATGAAAAACCAGAGCTTGTTCGAACATTTTATCTCGCTCTCCGAATCCACAAGCCCATCAATAAATCCGATAATGACTCGCCAAAAGTATGTGGTCCATATTAATCGATATGCTTCGAGATAATTAGATACATATGCTGTTCTCAGGCTCATATAGATCTTTTTTTTTTTTTTCGAAAGCCCTGAGGAGGTTCCCTTCTGACCTCAAGAAAAAAAAAGTGTCAATGCTCCGAAATTACTACGGAAGGTTCGAAGAAGCAGTCCGATGACGGGCGATGAAAAACCTGGGAATAACAATGATTTTCCTTCGGGCGAATTGCATGCTTTTGTGAATATCGCTTGCTGCCAGGTCCCAGGGCCATTATGAAAATATCCTTCGAGTTGTCAGCTTTGATTTTCTGTTCGTGGGCCGTAGTAATACCTTGCCCCATATACCATCCGGCCATCTAGCCATTCAATTCGATAGAGCATTAGTCCGTTGGACGTCCATGATGCAAGTTCGCTTCATTTAAATTCACAAACATGGGTAAACCCGAACAAGCCATTGTCGTCATAGAAGTGTGATATGATCACTTATAACGAAAGTATATATACGCGTATGCATGCGGGAAAAATGCCAAGTTTCATCGGCCATTATTGAATTATCGGCCACCATCAAAGGCCAACTTCCCAGCTCGATTGACCATCTGACTTTGGACTTGCGCCGTCATAGTCGTCAGTCAATCACCGAGGTATATATCTTCATATAACATATATGTCGGTTGATCGGTGACGTGTTGACGCTTGGAATTGGGTAGGGGGGGAGATTGAATTGCCCGACTGACCATGCCGTAGAGTATAGACCAAACTCTGAATGGCTGATAACGTTCGCTCACTTCCTACCTGGCACGGTGGAATTCTCACCGCTATTGATCCCACCCAGCAGCGCCAGCGGAGCCTCGTCCCGCCTCTGTTCTCCAGCAACCTCCGCGGTCGCGCGAAGCTTCCTCTCTCGTTCGCGTTCTATATATCTTTCTCTCTATATATTATATTAATATTTAAGGATTGCACTGTTTGGTTTAGACTTTTTGACAATCTTGTATAAGGGTGCCCGATATGAAGTAGGTCACCGCGGGAGGGGTTATAGTTTGGCATTTCGACGCCCTTGTACTAAGGATGTGCAATTTAAAAAGGATATGACGTTTGGGTTTTTTTGGGTTGAGATTTTGGACTGACAAAAGGGCTGTCCAGCTTAAAAAGGACATGATTGTTTAAGTTTCGTCGGGGTCGAGATTTTTAGCGCTTCCATGTAAAGGTGTCCAATTTGATAAGGATACGACTGTTTGGTTTTTTTTTTTTTTTTTTTTTTGACACTTTTTGATACCCCTAAACATGAAAAAAAGAAACAGTAATGAGTACAGGGGCTACGCTGTCCTCGTTGGACTCGAGCTGGTCTACTGCTTTTTTTTAATTTTTTTTTACTGAGAACACTGATGTATTTACAACACTAAACTGTAAATAAAATAGTGTACACTGTCAGAATCTCAGTGTGCACAGGAAAAGCCGTCACTTTTCTAGGAAAGGCCCTAAATTACTCAGTTGCACTGTAAAATTAAATGGGTCACCCTGTTTTTTTTTTTATGCAGTTAGTACTGCGATTTTGGCTGTTTTTTTTCCGTGCATAAGGGTGTCCAAAATTTGAAAGAGTCACTGTTTGAGGGTTTGTTTAGGTGGGGGAGCGAGAAAGCGTAGCGCACGAGCCGCGTTTAACCCTAATATACATACGTACAATATACATGACTAGCTCACCTACATACTTTATCCCGTTTCTGGTTCATGTATGGTGGGGTGACTCGTGCATATATATATATATATTACAACGGGCTTCCACCACCCTCAATCTCATCGCCACCAGCCTCACTGGCGTTTCTCTCCCTCTCGCTCAATCGCGACGACCGACATACGACCATCTTCATCGAACATTTGGAACAGCCTCACGCGACCATAATACATATAGAGGCTTTCTCCTAAATTTATATTCTTCTTCATTTACCTCCGGTCCCCTGTTTTTTTTTTTCACTCGTCACAGTAATTTACACCCCATGAAACAAAATATCAGGGTTAAATGACGAACCTCCCATATATATACATTTAGCTTCATTCAATCTTTCAAACATTTGCATAACACATGCAAGTGCCGTAATGAAATTCAACGACATTTTGAAAGCCAGAAGAGCGGAAACCATCAATAGGCAATCTCTTGAATCCCGCCGATATATATCGTCAACGTTTACCATAAAATATTATTTTTCATTTTTATTCAGAGCACAGATCCTCGTAGCTCGCTTTCTCTCTCTCTCTCTCTCTCTCTCTCTCTCTCTCTCTCTCTCTCTCTCTCTCTCTCTCTCTCTCTCTCGTTCTTCCAGCACGAGTATATCGAAGGTAAAATAAGTTTACGCTCTCTGCATATAGAATTAATTGCATTTACAAGCTGAAAGTTTCACCCAGAGCCAGAACATCGAATGCTTGACGCGAGTTGCTTTACCAACGAACAACTTTTCACTTCCAATTTTACCATCCCTCGATCTTCACTCGTCGGGTTACTCCGCGTCGCTCCGAGAATCGTCGACAACTTTTTTTTTAAAACAAAAAATCATTCGAGGCAAATTTACCCATGTCGCCCATTCACGAGCCATCGCAGAAATTTTTCTGCTCCAACTATGGAAAAATAAAAAACCTAAAAATTAGGAAGATAGTTGGCCAATATCCTCCATCTGATATTTCTCTTCGTACACACGCGTCACCTGGTAATGAACTCTCGAAGAACAGGAACGGGAGCGATTTTTTTTTTTAACTTTCAGGACAACAATCACGATCCCATATGTAATGTTAACGTGCACCCGAGTCACTTGTATACGCGGCCCATCGGAAGAAAAAATGGATGATTGAAAAATAAAAAAAATCGCGTAGGCTGAGAAATTTCCAATGACTCGTATTGCGGCAAGATAAATCTCAAATGTATACAACTTCTTCATTAATGGTTACGTTATATTTTTAAAGACAAGTTTACGTCGCGATCTTTTCAAATTTTTTCTATTCACTTAAGATTACGAACAGCTTATACGAGGAAAAAAAAAAAAAAAAATAAGGTGACCCCATTTTCCGACTACATTTCCGTATTTCTCGCGATATACTTGAAAAAGATTTCGAAGCTGAGAGAGAAGGAGAGAGAGTGAGAGACTGAATAATAATTTCCATTCGTCATTTTTCTCATCCTCGACTCGTCCTCTCGTCGTTGAACGAGAACGCGAAAAGAGCCCTCCATCTTCGACGACTATTCTGATCCTCCTAGATTGAAATTCGCGTCTTTGGGAGTCTCACTATCGGCATTTATATATATATATATATATATATATATATATGCATAAATACACCCATATATATATATATATATATAACAAAAGCAACGGAAATGCGAGGGAGAAAGCTGATCGAAAGCTGCCGAGAGACGTGATCTCATCTCGCGAAGCTATGTGGGCGAATATGAATGACAGATTTATCGCAAATAATCAGATGTCATTGGGAGTTTGAGGTCTTTCTTTCCGCCCATATATAACTCGTCATCTTCGTTTTATCATTGACGCCGAAAAATCCGATATGATTTTGCCAAAGGATATAACATGACAAATTGATTCGTTCCTCGATACATAAAAGTAAAAGTCCTCACAATTTGACTCCAAAATTTTTTATTGATGCATCATGCGATATCGCCTACAGTCGTCTGTATACCCGATCGCATGCCATATTTCCCACTAGTCCCACTGGTTTCGGACAGTGAGAAAACGAAGGTTACTTTAGGCAACTATTGTTTTTTCCCATTAAAACTATGTGATTGATCCTTTTGAAATTTTTTATGATTTTTAAAATGTAATATGACTCGGAAAAAAAATTCAATAATGTAACAAGGACAGCACTCGGGGAGGTGACGACTAAAAAACAAAAGATTCCTTATCGAAAAAAATTAACGAGATTGACTAATGAAAATTAGTAGAATAGATTTAATTAATAATTCAGTCTGGCGAAAGAGAAAGAGAGAGAGAGAGAGAGAGAGAGAGAGAGAGAGAGAGAGAGAGGGGTAATGCTGGTAATTTTGTCGAAAACTTGTTACGTCGATTCCCGCTGGGTAACCGCGGCAGACTAGCAACCGTTCAATTATTAAAGCCAATTTATTACACATCGTTAACCCGAGATCGCGACCGCCCACGAGTTTCGGCCTCCTATGTAAACACATGTATAGGAGATCGGTGTATTCGTGTTCAGGTTAAATTAGCGACCTGCATCACAAACTTCGTATTGCATCGAGCGGATCATTCTCCCCTCTCGTTATGGAACAATTTTTTTTTTTTTGCCTCGTCATCAGCCACGCCCGACAAATCCCCCTCAACTGACAGGGTTTTAAGTGGATAGTGATTTTTGCAAGAGCCTCATTTCGGTAGACAGGTCAGTGGCTGAAAAAATCTGAAGATATAACGAGGGACTAGCAAAAGGAGCTCGTACGGTGGTTTGCTTTTGTTTTTAAGCGACCTTTTAGAAATCTTGCTTGCGAGATTCAATCGACTCTCGAAATCCGATCGGCTATTATTTCGGCAGGGCAGAAACGAGAGTCCGAGTTATATGAAGAGGCCGAAAGTGCAGAGAAATTAAAAAAAAATCGAACTATCCCGAAGTCACGAATTTGCTTGTGATTTCGGGAATGCATCTTCGAGTATGTAAATAGAGATAATATAGACATAGTCAAGGAGAAGATGGAGGGAAAGAGAGAGAGAGAGAGAGAGAGAGAGAGAGAGAGAGAGAGAGAGAGAGAGAGAGAGAGAGAGAGAGAGAGAGAGCTAGAGGGTGAGGCAAAACGGCACGATGAAAAAAAAAACGTGGAGACAGCTGATTTAGGGTGGATTAAGTGGGTCATGGCGGTAAAAGAGTAGGAAAAAAGTAAAATAAGGGGACTGACAAGGGATTCCTCGGCTAGGGGTAGAAAAAGAGAGAGAGAAACAGATGAAAAAATCAAGTGTGACGAGGATAGTTGGCTCCCTGAAGTAGCGGCTATTATGCAGGGGAGAATTCTCCCCCTCTGTAAGGAACCCTCGTATGAGGATCAACATCAAATCATTCGCAAAGATTTTTTGCAGTCATACAGGCATGAAAGATCTCTGATGAATAATCGTCCAGTGTGTGTCAATTGGCGCAGGCAACCTGTAAGTTAGCCGGCAGTTTCTACAGATTCAAACCGCAATCAAAAACATACACCCACACACAACTCAACTAAAATCTGTACCAACTATGTAAAAAAAAAAACTTACCCATCAAAAAATTGGATATACAAAAACTCTACCGTGGGGCACAACTGTATACCTACCATCGAACGCTGCGTGTATACTTCGACTCTATATATACACATTTCAACCCTGCACATTCAAACTGCACGCGTTCGAACTCAACTGATGGAAAATTTTCAATCCACACATGGTAAATCAGTATAATTTTACCACGTGAATTGAAAATTTTGCATGTGCAGAATTGGAACGTGTAGAATAGGAACCGGTAAAGTTGGATAGTGTCGAGTTGAAACGTGCAGAGTTGGAACGTAGAATTGGAAACGTATAATTGAAACGGGTATACATAAATTGGAACATGGAGAGTTGTAATGTTTCAGCTAAACTCACGGTAAATTTTTTTTATTAGGTGCACTAAAAATTTAGACGGTCAACGTATTTTTTTTTTAATCTACCTGAGCACGCACTGTTCATTTCTCCAATCATCTTTGGCTTGCCCTTCCACTGCAGTAAAAATTCAAAATTCTCATTTATCATTGCGAATATAAAAAAAAAAAAACTATTTTTGTATCCCGGATGTTCTGAATTACTTCGCTTTATTTTAATTCAATATTTATACGAATTTTTTTTCCTGACTCCCTCCTCAGTCCGAAGTTTTTATTTTCTTTTTCATTTTCTTCTCACTTTTCTCCGTATGTATAGCGTAACGTCATCCATCTGTATATGCCAGAACCTTAGCTTTCGTCGAGCAACCGACTTGCCAGTTTAAATTGAATCGAATCGAATCTTCCGCGTATACGGGAGGCTGCAAGCTCCTGCTCTATACGGTCCGGATAGACGAGCTACATTTTTACAGCAGAAAATAGAGTTTGCAGTACTTTCACGTTCGTTAAAATTATCCTCGAAGCAAATAAACGAGTTCGACGGCTATTTCACTGTTACTGTCACATCCATTATATATGTGTGTGTGTGTGTCTGTGTGTGTGTGTGCGTGTGTGTGTGGGATACCGTGGCAACTCATCGACCCAATTTTTTGAGAATGTCCCCAAATTATATATTAGATATTTCAGACTTATACTTAAACTACGAAAAATATAGTAAAAATTTCAGTAAAATGTATTTTTGATTTTTACTTCCATCTATCGAAAACGGTCCGAGTTACAAAAATATAGTTCATCTTATTGAGGATATTTTCCAATACATTTTTTCAGCTTATCGAAAATTCTCCAACGTCACGGAAAATAAAAATTCAGTTCCGGCCTCGATTTTGCCACACTATACCAGCGATTAAATTTTCTAAGAGATATACATCAGATATTATCTGTCTGGAAAATGTGTATGGATGTGTATTCTTCCTATCGTCTAACTGTCAATACATTGAAAATCTGACCGAGATTTTTCTTCGTTTTTTTTTTTTATCTCTCATCTCCGATCTTTTGGCTAGTACACCCTTGCAATTTTCTCCTTGAGTCTTTGAATAATTTTTGTCGAGCTGAATCACGATGGAGTTGAGTACGATCTTTAGAAATCAGTTTGAAAGCACATTGAATTATATATAGATGTATGTACACTCCAACACCCCCCCCCCCCCCCTTCCACCCTTTATTTGGCCGTTTTACTCCCGACAGGGCACTCTTCGCGTCGATTATTGATCCTTGCTGCTGCACACAGAACAGGCTTTCTTCGCCAACTTGCACCAAGAATCATCGAGATCTCCGGCTTTATCGGCTTTTATCTCGTGCTATATTACGAAGACGAAGTATCTTGCGGTATTTTCACGTTGTGAGTAAAAAAAAAAACATGGCTGCCGAGGGAAATACGTAATGAAAATCGATAGAGAGCATAAAAAAATGTATTGGGGTGTGTGAGTAATTTATACAGGAGTGAGTATTCTGCCTTGTATACGCGTATGTATGTATAGGCCTAGCTAGGTATAGCTTGGATTCGGTAAAGTTGAAGCATCTGGGAACCAAAAGGTTTTCGTAGTAGGGAAAAAAAAAAATTGAACGGGGATATGATCGAAAAAACCAGGCAAAATTTTCCCATTGGCATCCCTTTTATTATTATTATTATTTGATAACTATTCCTTTCTATTCGGATATCAGTAACTACCAAATATCGTGCAAAGACAATTCGACTTTCTACAGTCTCGAATACCTGATCGATATTCACGAGAAACCCCTTGCTACAGAAAACTTGCAATTCAACATAGTCCCAGCTTCGTATTCTCTGCTGATCGAGGCATATACATCAAAATAGCTCATTGATACGACTATTGCGAAGTTTTTTTTCAGCATGCTGCAATAATTTAACCACCGGCTGTAGCCTATCTCATTATAACCCTAAAGTTGTTCCGCACAATGACGTCCTCCCCCTTCCTCTCCCGCGAGTCCTCTCCAACCAGTTTGCGCGTCTCTCCACCTTGGCATAGAAGTTAACGAAGTTATCGTACTCCGGACACGACTTATCGATGTTTCATTGTCGGTCGTGTAACGTTTATGAGTAAGAGAAGGTAAAAGAATATCGTATGCATATGCCCGAGAAACGAGAATTTCACATTTACTTCCAAGCGGTTGTTCCGAAGATAAGAAAAATTATGCCAAACGTGGTCTGTACCATTTTGCTGGACAAAAATTCAAACGATAAACCTGGTGACAAGGCTGAATTCGTGTAAAGTCCAGTTGAGAAATGACAATTGCCAAATGCAATAGTTTGCATCAAAAAGGTCATCGCAATCAATTTACAGTCCGACCTCCCAATAAGAAACCAAAAGCCCCCAAGGGGAAGAGTTTTTCCTAGAATTCGGATACCCCCACCAGACGCGCGCTCCGCACTCACTACCTCTGTCTGTCTCTCTCACTCTTTTCCCCATGCGATCCTCTCGATAAGAAACTCTCGAAAGAGTTCCAGTTTGTTTACATCGCCCATGCAAAAACGCACACACACACACACACTCACGCACGCACGCACACATTAAATTACACTAAAATGTTAACTGTATTTTGCCCGAATAATCTCTCCCAGGCTGGTTTCTTCACCAGAGGTTCGCGCACAAAATTCTCGAGCTCGGAGCTCGAGTCGTATAGTGGGGGAAGTGCTTGAGCACGAAACTGGGGAAGGTTTCTTATTGCCGGGTTTCTTATTCGGAGGTCGGACTGTACTTAATTCCGGCAACAATATATTCGTTGGCATTACCAAGTAATATTTTCCTGTACTGTATATTTCCATAGCTGTGGTCTTTCAATTGCTATAACTATCGGGATTTCTCTCAGTGTACCAATTGTTGGATAATTTAGTGGACACATTGAAAATCAAACCCAACCCCTTTTATCCTAGTTTGTTTTCTTAAACTAATAATTGGATAACCTGGACTGGACCGTAATATCTAGTGTTCAGATGGTAGGTGAGGGGAATCAAGGGCTATGACGAAGGGTCAAGAGGATCCCCGGCTATAGACATTCCAACCCGGGGAATTAATTAAATCCAAGATGAGGCATAATTTCCCATCTGATAATCCAGATATGTAATGGGATACGGGCGTAGGAAAATTATTCGCCAGTTGCGAATCTAGGTGGGTAAACATTCTGAAGACATCGGGCAAATTCCCAGTTGGATGCCCACCAAGATTATTTTTTTTTTTTTGCCAGGGACGATGATCCCCGGGCGAGTCAATGCGCTCTGATATCACCGTTGAAAAACATTATTTACCAAGCCCCAGTACCCATATATGTACCACAGAACTGATGTTCGACTGTCGTCATTATAGGGCGTGTTTTGCTTGCGAGTGGTCGTGCAAAAATGGGGGCTGGGTTAGTGTGCGCTGGTTTGATGATCGTGTGGAGTAGATGAGGGAACGAAATTCCGCGCTCTGAGTTATCGCTTTTCCCTAACGAGCGCATCTAGGTCGCGATGCATCGCGAAACAATGAGAGCATACCCCAGGCCCTCGTGCTTCGTCTCGTTCCAACGTACCCGGAAACCGGTATCTCTCTCGCTTTTACTCATTTCCTTCTACCTCCGTAACATTCGTCCTCGTTGTACAGGTATTCGTACATCATACCCGCACATATTTGTTGTGTGATCAATAAAAATTGTTTTGAATTGAAGAAAAAGGCATGTTGACTCAATCGAGTAGATATCGTTACCCCTTCATAAATTTTGGTTTATACGAATAGATTTTGATAATGTAAATTATATCATTCACGCATTAAATATATAAGATTTGAGAATATCAATTGAAGGGTTGACTGTTTGAGCTACAATATCGTTAGAACTGGCATGGTCGTCTATGCAAAGCTTCGAAAAGACACCATGCAGGAACATGTACGGAATTCAGATTGTCAGCTAAACAATTTTGTTTGGCATTTATCATTGAAATCAATGAGTCCGGACGAATCCTTTTCCCTATAGAACGAAAAAAAAGTGCCTTTACATGTACCAGCTATTATGTAAATTTTTCACAAGAACAAAAGACTACTGAAAGAGCTCTCTTTGTGCTACAGTCATTGTAACTCTCAAGGGTTATAATTAAAGTGTATTATTCTACCCGGTGCCCATGTCGTATAGGAGATTTAAATTATCTATCCGTATATGCGTGACTTCATGTACGAATGATCATTGAGGACGAGAGAGATATAGAAAAGCTGAGCACTCATGAATGATGCGATTCATTAATACGAGACTGAAAAACATCTTCATTAATACGAGACTTGAAAAGAATCTTGTTTCACGCGAGACTCCCGAGATATCCAGAAGAGTTGAAGATAAACAGGCTTCAGATATAGGGACTGCTGGCAAACGAAAAAAAAAGGACTCGAAAAAGCTCGTATCACGACGTAAGCTCGTGTGGATCGTGCCTTTTTATTCGACAGCAGTCGATATTTGATCGTAAAGGAAAGAGCGGATGAGAGACATACGCAGATTCGAGGTAGATGAAGAGCTGCTTGTCACTCGAGATTCCCGGCCTCACCTCCCTGTACACGTTTTCACTCCTTCCACTGCTACTAACTGTCCTTCACTTTCATCCTCGTCGATAACGAGAGGATACTCTGCTCGTCGAGATGTTCCGAAAGACGGAAACGTGACGCGAAAAAGTTCCAGATAGTTTCACGTTATATGTAGGTCGATTGAATCTTCGATTGTCGACAAAAGTGATGTTCCCTTTGAACAATCAAACTCCGTCGTTGGATGTTCCAAACAAGCTTGGATTCAAACGAATCCGTCGAGTAATCACAAAACTTCGACGATTTCATCGATAAAGGAAATCGCCGTTTAAAAGTCCAGGACTAACGCAATTTTTTGATAATCTCCCCACCGACCTCCTTCACTCATTACTTTGGGTAGTATTAGCGAAGATTAAAAAAAAAAATTCCATGACTTTTTTGCCCCAACAATACTTTCAGTATGACTCCTTTTGTGAAGGAAAAGTGGCCCATCCGATCAGTTAGCAACTGACGCGCTTGGAAGACCGAGATACCGTTTTTTCTTTCTTCTTTTTTTCTGGAAATATCGCAGAATAAACGAAAGACGTTATTTCTAATCAGAAACTCATAAAACCTTTCATCCGCCCGACGGCTTTATTGCTCGGCATGTCGCCCACTTTTATATCATCTCTCCCGTTCTCTCATACTCCCACTCTGATCTACGTAATCTCTTCTTCTGCTTCGTCATGAATACACCTTGCAGTCCTCTCTCGCAGACGTATCCATTCACTTTCAACTTATATTGTACTTCTCGTTTGTGGCTATTGAATAATAAACGCCAGGGAAAAAGACAACGTTGCTACACGAGATCGGCAATGTTTGTTGATGAGTGATATGAAACCGCAAAAGTTGGAAAAATGGTAGCTGTAACCCCGGACCCTAAATAATCACTGATTGGGGGATAACGGGGAATACGAAATTAGATTGTTAAGGAGCCAGATTCCGGCTTTGACCGACTCCCTGCTGTTACACAAGCATGAAAAGCCATTCGCAGCGGACATCGTTTTTCATATTTTTTAAGCTTTGATTTGAACCAGTTCTCATACATTATTGGGTTCATATCAAAAGTAGAAACATCCGGATACACAGTGGTCCTTGGAAAACTCCTCTATTAGGTTCGAAAAGGTCTTTCCTTCAATCCCACAGTTGCGTTAATCTCCGAAGTCTCCTACCCCACAGTCCGGAATCTTCCTCTCGCGTTGGAATGTCTACTGTTGCGAGTGACCCATGTTCTGACCTATGGATTACGGGGGTCGATTTACCATCCAGGAGAACCAAAAGGTGTTCCCAGTAGATGATATGATGGGAAATTGTACCCATCATCCTTTGTATTGAAGCCTTGTGACTTTTCTCTCGTTCAGCAGAATAGCCGGTGTGACTCGAGTAACGAGTATACTTGACGGGGAACGAGTCGTCATTGTAACCGAGGTATTTATTGTGGTTCTGCCCTAACAATGTAGCGCAGAAATCTCTACCATTCCTTTGTATGTAAAAATATTCGATGCACGAAGGGCCGATATTTAAGCTTGAAGCTTGGTTCCCATTAATGAGATAGTACGATGGCTAGCCCTGTTGTGGTCAAAAGTCAAAGTAGCCCTCCGCCGCACGTCCACGGTCTTGTCTGGAGGTTGCAATTTCACCGGTACGGATCTTCGAGCATGCTTCGGAAGAGAACTCAGCGTTACGATAATTTTGCTGCGCTCTTCAACTCCTCTTTCATAACAACCACAACCGAGAAGTGCCTCTTTGCCACGAACAGAGATAGCTCAACCCCCGAAAGCTTCTCTCCGCCTGTCTCGCTCTGTACAACCTCCTGTAGAGTGTCTGTATACACTGAAATACCGTTACGATGTGTCCGTATATATGTGCATCAACCTATGGTATCTACGGATTTCTGGCATATGTATTATCGATTTTCAGGGTTCAAACGGGAATTATTCAAGCCCCGAACGTTGTGCAGCCACCAGTTTCACCCCGTCCAACGAATAGCCGAGCCGCGAGTATCCAGCCTTGAAATAATGATTCTGTCAAAGTTTATCGGCTTATGGAAATTTATATTTATACGTGAAATTTATTTTCATCCCTCTTCCCTGGAGCATTTAACATCTACATAACATGATATATGAAGGCCTACAACATCTTATCTCCAAACGACATTGTTAAAGTTGCATCCGTTTAATTTAAACTGTCTTGATCTAATATGTAAGAAAGAGAAAAAAGAAGTCAGGCTCTGACACTTTTTATCTTTCGCATATACGGCATCGAATCGAGTGAGGACCTTTCGTAAGGGATTCTAGGTATTTCCCGATCCAACGAGCCTTATTGACCCTATATGCAGCACATTGTGCGTCTGTACGGTCCGATTGCAGTGTCCTTTATTTAAACGTTTCAATGAACCATTACGAAAGTTACGCGACGTTATGAGAAGGTATGGGTATAATTTTTCTCCATATCCTCGGCATTAAGGCTACACTGACTCGGCAGTACCACTGAATCTTCCTATGTGGTTTTCACTCCGACGATTCTCTGCTATTGTTCTCGTACGCTAAACGGTGATGGTACTTGGTAGTTTTCTCCCAGTGGCTTGACTTTCTCGAATCTCGTTCCTATCTGTTAGCTGGATGATGTGGTATGCGCGATCAATGAGTCAGGCACTACGAGAGCCACCTACGTGAATCCAGAGTTTGGCACGTTTCCACCTCACATTAACCCAATTTCCACTTTGCCGGGATGCAGAAGAGAGAGAGAGAGAGAGAAGCATACACCCGTGAGGTAAGTGTCGAAGACGCGATTAGTAAATCCAGCCTGTCGATAACCAGCGGCCTATTCTCCTTCAAAACCCCTCGCCTAATAAGCCTCCGGATGCCTGATGTGCGCCTCCGTGAATGTTCCAACACTTGACGCTCGAATCAAAAGTGTTGAAGCCTCGTGTCTACGTACATAATACACGTACGTCGATTAGTAGGGTATGATGGCTTGAGCGGTTAGCGCCCCCGGGTTGATTTACGCAACCCCTAACTCGGAATCAATTCAAAATCATGGCAAGTGACTCTGATTCTAGTTTAGGCGGAGGGGTGAAATAATAATGCAAAGTGTTTACGAAAAATAATGATGATACAAAAAAATGGAGTTTGATCAAAAGTTATACATCCGTAATCCTAACACAATTTTAATAATGTCGGTATTGCAGCTAAATCTAGTGAATGTTATTGATGATCAAGAATCAGTTTATAAGTGGGTTCATACCTAATATCCATTATTCTGCAAAGATTTCATGACCCTTATAGCACAAAGAGATTCTGGAAAGTTGTCCACTGTTTCGTTTCTCAATGTTCCTTATCTTTCGTTGGTTTTATGTTATTTCGGTAGTTCTCTATCGATTGTGTACATTGCCACGTCGAAAAATTTCCGAGATTTCCCACATAGTATCGTCCGTCTGGTTGAGTGGCCGATGGCTGTTCTTTCACGAAATAGATATGGTTCAAGTTCCCGTTGGAGATCTCTTGCTGTCTACTTGATTCCATTGAATTGAGACACACAGACGCGAAAGGCACTGCGCACTTTACTTGCCCTCCGATTGACACAAATCTTGAATCATATCGGCCATGAAGGTTCCTCAATATCATACAAGCTTCACAGAGCTCCAGCATGATATATGTTACATTGTCGGACGTAGGTAGCATATATACTAGTTTCATAATATTAAATAACGTAATTCAACTTTTGCACAACCCTACATTTATTCGGCTCGAATCCATCGACCTACCGGACCTACTGTAGGTATTCTATAACTTTCCTGGAACTGTGCCTTCAACCTGGAACCGTAAAATGGTGAAGTTGATGCGATGATGTTTTGGTTCGCTTTGATTCAGAAAGCTGATTTACCTTTACAGCTATGTTCCCACGTAAGTTTTAGCTCGACACTGGGAATCTAACTCAGATTGTCCCCTGAGTTCGGTAAATTACATCCGGGAACCCCTCCTACACTGTCAGCTGAGAAATCATAATCTATCTTCATTTTCGTATGGTAAATCATATTCCACTTTGATTAGGAGGTAAAAAATCATATCCCCGCGTTTCTCCCAGACTGTAGATCATATCCGACCCTGATTCCCAGTTGGAGAATCATATCCCATTTTGATTTTCAGGTAGGAAATAATGTCCTGTCTTATTTCCCAGATGAGAGATCATGCCCTATTTTGATTTCTTGGTAAAGAATTATTTTCCAACTAGGTTTTTTTTTGTGAATGCCGGTTTGATTCCAAGATGGGGCATCATATCATATTTTGATTCCGAGCTGAGGCATTGTTTTTCATTGTTCTGTGAAGCCTACTTTCATTCCTAGACGAGGCTTCATATCCCATCTTAAGTTCTAGATAAGGAATGATTTTCTTCCAAAGATATCTTGGTTTCGTGAATCTAACTTGCATTTTTATCTAGATTAAGTGCATCTTACTAAACTTCCAAGGTAGAACGTGGTTTACTAGCTAGCCACAAGAAAAAAAAAATTCTTTAGTCCAGAACATCGGAGTCAAGTTTATATATACGGTGATTCTCATTCTGGGCTCAAATGAGAAATGAAATCGAACCTACAAAGCACACGAACAAGTTTTTTCTAGCGTTGATTATAAAAGCTCGATGGAATTCGCGAAATGCGTCGAACTCGAGGGGCGTCGACGTTCAAATGACGAATATTTCGAAGCCCCGACGGTAAATCTTTAACTGGCTTATCTCTTTCTCTCTCTCTCTCTCTCTCTCTCTCTCTCTCTCTCTCTCTCTCTCTCTCATTCTCTCTCTCTCTCTCTCATTATCGCCCATCCATATAACCCACTACAAACTTACTATGTTATATGAATAATCCAGGAATGAGCACATAGCCAGTGACTATTTTTAGGATTAGAACAACGTTTCGGGAAACATCGACAAATGTTCAGATGAATGACACATCTGAAAAGTATTGAATTAATATAAATACAACAGGCGTAGACTAATGTACATTAGAGTCCCCTTAGTCTCTATTATCATTAGATTTTAATCAAGATTGCAACGAACAATGATGCACGTAGTCCGAGTGTCAGAAATCGATCGGGAGTGAAACCAAACGACGTTAAGAGTTCTGGGTAGAATCAGTATAAGAAAAATCCTCCGTCCTTTGTTTCCTTTGTCATTTCTGTGCAAACTGGATGTAGCTCTCGTCTGTTCAGCTTCAAACAAACCCTATCTTTTCTCCGCTCCTCTTCGGAGTTTTGGTGCTCTTAAACATCGATCGCAAGCTCACCGTCTCTCACAATTCTTTCTTTCTTGTGTCACTCTGCGTCCAATTCCCTCATTCTACTTCAGCATCGAATTCCAAGGGCTCTTGTGTATACGAACACCTATATATATATATATATATATATATATATATATATATATATATTATATTATATTATATATATATAAACATTTTTATTTCGCGGGCCATGAAACATCCTTCAGGAACATGGCTCCTGGCAATCGCAATGAACGAATCACATATCTGGTGACCGTCTGGCCTTTTTTCTTCTTCTTCCTATTTTCTTCCTACTTCCCTCAACCTATTTCTCCAATGAAACTATCGGTCCATACAATCTTCTCATTCATACGAGAAGATCAAGACCATCTGATGCTTCTGCTGCTGCCCTGACAGCAAGCCCAAGAGTCACTTTCCAGCCAATACAATTTAATTTATTTTTCGTACATTGTTGCTCGTCTCAATCCAGCGAATGGTAGACAATTCCCCAATCGTTGCTCAGAACAATATCAAGAAGTTTTTGAACGATCTTTAAAAATTGCTTCCTCTGATTGTGAGACGAAGACGAAATTGATAGAGGCACTTTCACCGTAGAGCCATGTGAATCTGCTACAAGATAGAATCCTCCGAACGAGCGCCATATTGAATATCAGCTTCACCAACACTTTTATAACAAAAAAAAAACCCTTGATGCCCTTTCTTTTTTCTTGGCCCCACTTCATTTTTTTTATCCATACTTCGTGTTCACCACTACCCAAGATTCCCTCCTTTCTTTTTTTTTTTTCATCGGTTTGCCCACCCGGGATCTGTCGCTTATCGCACACGCGAATCACTCTGCGGCGTTATCCCGCCTGAAAAGTTTTTCGAGACTCACCGATAAGCTCTGCCTCTCTTTCTCTCTCTTTCTGTCTGTCTTTCTTACCCTGTAGAAATGCCTTGTCGGTAATCTCGAGGGGGAAATAAAAGCATAGCTTTGATTCGTGAATCTTATATTCGCATCACGGGGTAATACGACGAGGGAGAAAAGGAAAGAGGGCAGCAGAAAAAGACCATTGTTCGCCTACTAACTTGGCTCAGGCATAACAATGGGGATGACGAAATCGAACCGAGTACCAGAGTTTTTCGTGCATAAACTTTAATTGTTAATGACACCTCGAAAAACATGCTCTATGACCACCTGGCTTGCTCCAGTCTCCCATATCAAAGATTCCTGTAATTTTTTAGTCCAGAAAACGCTAAAAGGTGTCAATGCAACTAGATCGGTGATCAGCATGATAAATTGGGGATTGATCAAAAGGTTCGAAAGTCGGTCGAAAGAGGGGGCCGGCTTATCGAGCTGGCGATTCGCGCGGTTTTGCGGTAAATTCAACAGGGTCGAAACACGACATTCAACGGGTTCAAATGAAAAAACGATTTTGCAGCTTTCGTTATTACGACGCCTGGTGCGGTTTAATTGAATCGTCGGGCTATTATACGAACGGTCGTCTCGTCGTTATTATGGCTAATCGTCGTGGACCATATAACGCGCCTCTCGTTGGGGATTACCATTCGCATTTCCGGCACTCCTGGGCTCTACCCCCAGACTTCTCGGAAAAGTGAAATTCACCGAGAACGCCGTGTGTGGTGGCATTCACCATGGACCACTTGCAATCCTCTTAAATCTTCGGTACTACCCTACTTTCTAAAAAGAAAGATTCCTCCCCGGGGGGTGCGACGAGACCAAATTCATAATTATCCTCGCTAATGGAGAACCAAAGTTTTTTGGATTCGTGCCAAATTGCATTCTGAAGTCAAAAGGCACCGTTCAACTTACTGCGAGTGTGAAAAAGGTGATTGACGCTTTTTTTCGGCCCAATGACGGGAATAAAATTGTTCCCGAGATAAACTCCGGGTGCATGGAAAGGGCAAGAACTTTCCGGTTACCTCGGGTATAATTGGCGCGATGAATTGCAGACGGTGGGGGGGGGGGGGGGGGGGCTTGGATCGATTCCAAAATAGGGGGTTTTGCGAAATTTTGTTCGAGATTAGATTATTTTGGGGTTGAGTAACGTATAAGTACCCGTAGGTGTAAAGATTCCGGAGGCCCATATAAGTGGTGTCCGCTAAGAGAAGGATGTTTTTGGGTTTTCTTAGGTTGAAAAACTAGGCTGAGTAGCGTCCAGACCATACAAAACCCATATATATACATTATAAATTGATGAGACTGGCTGAGCGGAGGGATAAGGGTGATGAGATTCATGATGACGATCGTTCATTCTTCGTCACCCATTTGATGGTCTCGTGGGCTCTCCTTCTCCACCCTCTCGACTTATTGTACCCGCACAAGCACACAATCATACAAGAGACACCCCGTGCAGAGGGCTTTAACGAATTTACCCCTATACTTCGCGGATTACACACCGCATAATCAACATCAACACGTTGACGGAGGGAGAGAGGGCATGACGCAGCGAACCGTTTCCTTCATCCTGTCTGACGGCCGTGCCAATGACACTGCGGTCTTATATGAGCTAGCAGCACCCTCGCGATGAGCTTTTACACTCTACGTCAAGCCTGATGAAACCACACTCGGAGCTTTCGTATTCACTTGGCCTTGCCATCTCTCTCTCTTCTTTCATACCTCAGTCATTTTTTATGTTCCTTCTGTTTTCCACGGCAATTTTTGTCGTCCATTTTGTTTTGTGAAGACACAAATCGACCAGTGGATCTTACGATTGAACTTGTGTCCCCAAGGACATTGGTGAAACTTTCGGAGAATGACAATTTTTTCGAGAAATGAAAAAGGGAAACCACCGGCTATTTATTGTGATGACACAGGACTATCACCGTTAATCCGTCGTTTCAATTTCATTCGTCCAAATGATATTGGAAGATTTTTTATTTCCGTGACACGTCGTATTTATATACCGTCATATATTGAAAGAAATGATGAGTGAGTTTGAAGAAATTTGCTCGTCGTGTGATATACGCTACTATGTGAATTTCGTTACTTTGCATACCGTGCACGTTGAATGGTCGCGAAGGGGAATATAATAGTCAAAGTGCTTTATTGGAAAAAATATCGTTCGTCAGGCTCTCGCAACGATGAGAGTATACGTACTCGGAATATTTTTCGCGTATACGTAACGTATATATATATATATTACACGCATACCGATATGCATCGATTTCAATTTTTATCGTCTCTTGAACGTGTTATCTCGACGCAACCTATCGAAGCTTGCACGAATTAAAAGTCTCCCGAACAATGACTCTTTGGCTCACGTCCAAAAATGCAACTGACACCCCTCCTTTATTATCTTCCTTCAATCTTAAGATTCAAGGAAATCGGTAACGAATTTTTATAAAATTATCGCAAAAAAGTCTCTCGTTAGCGTCAATATGACTTTGGGTTTCCTGATATTCCAGATCTTCCGTGATCGAGATAAATTGTAATGTTCTATTGCGCTAAACGTCCCTTATCAAATAAAAATTCTGTCGGCGTACACTTATCCCGGAAAAATTGTACCCCGTGAGAACTCTCCGGGACAACTCTACCCCCTTCCCGTGAGAACTTTCCGGAATAAAAACTCTAGCAGAAAATCCGTCTGTTGTACTAGGTATGTTACTGCGCATGCGTCGTAGATCCTGCTCATGCGCAGCACACACCACGCATGCGTAGTAAATCATACTTATCCGCGGGGCTACTGATATGGCAGAGTCGTAGTTAGGGTGAGTTTTTTTTTTTTTTCGGGAGATAAATTATTTGGTAGTGTATCTTTAAACGCCTTTTTCACGGAAATGCGTTAACGTAATCCAAGGCATCTTCGCCAGTCGATGTGATATCGTGGCACGATGACGATCCAACTATGTTATACGCCAG
This sequence comes from Rhorus exstirpatorius, assembly GCA_963564615.1. Taxonomy (NCBI): domain Eukaryota; kingdom Metazoa; phylum Arthropoda; class Insecta; order Hymenoptera; family Ichneumonidae; genus Rhorus; species Rhorus exstirpatorius. The sequence continues at coordinate 40,811,087 of OY751314.1, read as the reverse complement.
GTTTCTGCAACTTTATGAGTATTTTGGGGAAAATAATATCTCTTAGTAAACTATGAATTTTGGACTGCCATCTTATTCCCCCGCCACACTCAGTGCCCTCTGACTCTCCGCCATTGGCGTTGACTCGTAAAAATGATTCGTGCCAACGAATTGTCACTCTTGAAGACAGAAGAAAAAAATTGTTTATGCAGGCGCGATGTTTTGTTCAGATTCAATGGGTGAAGGGGACAAAGAAGAAGAAAAAAAAACGAAGGAAATCACACAAGTAGCAATGCGACCTAGATAGCCTCTTTGCGAAACAGGGCCACGCGTTATATTCACGTAGGTATTGTGCGCGATGGACAAAAAGCTCCTGAAGGGGATGCACACAGCTTGCTTACGAGTGTATACTCCATGGTTAATGGCGAGAAAAATGTCGAGCTTTTTCGTCGGACCAGCAGTCACGATTTTCGTATACGAATCAAGCCGAATCAATATGTCGTGGCAATGAGTGAACAATATTACGAGAAGAATCATCATCGAATTGATGTTTTCTAGTAAGAAAACAAAAACAAAAACAATACAGCACCAGGGTTTTAAGACCAATCAACTTTTGATCTTGATTTTTGGCAAACGAATAAGATGATTTATCAAATCGGCTATCCACTTTACTCCCCAATTGATTTGAAGCTCCGCTTTGTTCTCATCTTATTCATCATGATCGATGCGTCAAAAATGCTCTTTCCTTTGATGGGCAATGTTTTTTTCTTACAGATTTTTTCCAAGCTGAGAACTTTACGTTTGACGTACCGAAAAAAAAAGCAATTTTCAGCATTTTTTTCTTGTTCACAGAACTGTTTGATCGATCCTTCTCAAATTTTCAGATTATTTTCTTGTATGCACGAGCTAATGAAAAAAAAAAAAATCATTTTTATTCTTCGGTAGAAAAAAAACAAACAAACTTCGTTCAATCCTACAACGGTCTAACTCCATTTTTTTTTTGTTCCTTTCGCTTGTGTCTTTATCAGAAGTCAAACTGGAATTGGAGGATCTCATGAGTGACATCAAGAAAACTGCTAACAAAGTTCGAGCCAAGTTAAAGGGTTAGTGAACGAGATAATATATATATATTTATATTTTTTTCAAATTCTTCTCACCATAAGAAGAAAAAAAAAAGTACAAATGAACGAACAACATATGCCTGTATCTGGAAAAGTGGGTAATAAATTGTTTGTCGGTGCAGTGATCGAGCAGAGTATCGAGCAGGAGGAGCACACGAACAAATCATCGGCGGATCTGAGGATACGTAAGACCCAGCACTCGACGCTATCGAGAAAATTCGTCGAGGTTATGACCGAGTACAATCGAACGCAGACCGATTACAGGGAAAGGTGTAAGGGAAGGATACAGCGACAGCTCGAGATCAGTGAGTCTTCGTTGAGAATTTCATCGATTTTTTTTTTTCTTTGTCATTTTTTTTTTCAACTCCAATTCAGGAGCGGATTTCCCAATAGGCTGAGTAGGGCTACAGCCTAGGGCGACAGAAATCAGGGGTCGGCAAAATTTAGAAGCGATATTTTTATTTAAAGTAGCAAGTAAATATGGTACAGGGAGAAGCTAAGCACCACGCAAACGGACATGCATCAAACGGAGTTTTTTTTTTTTTTTTTTTTTATAAGAGAAAATTTAAGTTAATGTAAAAATATTCCTGAAAAAAAATTAGCTCAATCGACTGAACATATTCGTGTATTGCAAATATTTCCATATTTAATATATTATTCAATATTTTGTTCACAGTTGTTAATATCCATAACTAATTCTATTAATTCTTCGCAGCTTATATATTGTACAGTTTATGAAGATTTAATGCATTTAAATTGAGATTATTGCTACCAAAACTTTTGAGAAAAGATCAAACGTTACTATTTCCTGGTATATTTGAGGATATTTTGTTTTTCATTCGATCGTTTTAATATATATTTTCAGGGACGAAAACCGATAGCTCAGGTACGTAGATTTTTTTTTTTTTTTTTTTTTTTACTTTTCGATGTACGGCAGCCCCCTCTGAATATTTGTTAGACGAATCCACGTTTTATACAGATTTTTTTTCATGTAATTTGGAACAATATGTCTGGTTGGCCAGCAAAATAAAAAAAAAAAAAGAATCCGAAGTGAACCGACCAAAGATCCAAATATAGAGCCTGGACAATATAACTCGAATAAAAAGTGGATAATAATTCCGTCGTCTACCTTATCACGGAGAATTAGGCACCCGACTGAAGCTTGAGCGTTTGGAAATCGCTTTTTATGACAGTTTTTTTTTTTTGCGTTCTCTGCTCAGACCTTTCAATGTGACGAATAAAACTCTGCAAGCTGTGAATATTGATATTTACCGCGTTGTCTGGCTCTACGATTCGCTGATCGCGCTAGTTTCTGGCACTCGTGAAAAGTTTGACGAAATAGAACAGAAGGCAACGAAGTTATCCGTTCTACGTTGCTGATCTCGAGCAGAATTTTATCGAGGAATGTCTTCAGTTCCGATTTTTTTTTTTTTTTTTTTGCATTTGCGAATCGAAAAAAAACCGAGACACGGCCGTGACATTATATTGAAGTGGCTGCAAGACTTGCCCACCGAATATCCAAAAAATGTTTGATATAACGCTACGCGTTTGCCTTTGTACTTCTATTGCGAACTGTTCCGGCGAACGTAGCTTTTTCGTGGTTACGGCGAGTGAAAAATTGTTTTCGTTCGACAATGACGCGAGACCGACTGTGAGTATGTACTTGCTATCCTCAGCATCGAGGCACGAGGTATCAGGATCGTTGAATTGCGATGCTTTTGCAAACAGAAAAGCTAGACGTTTGAAAATTGGATAGCTGTGACTAAGAACCCAACTTTATTTAGTAGGGGAAAAAAAAAAAACTAATAATAATCAATTTCAATATATCAGGTATTTTATTTCATTTCACCCAAACCGCATTTCTGCGTGAAAAAGGTGGATTTTGCGCGCAAGACTAGGCGCCGGCGGTTAGGCATAATCCCGCCCCTCTCTACAGATTCGCTAACGATGAATTTTTGCAGCGGGGAGAACCACGACTAATGAGGAACTCGAGGAGATGCTTGAACAAGGAAATCCAGCGGTATTCACGCAGGGTGTAAGTATTAAAAAAAAAAAAAAAAAAAAAAAAAAAAGTACATTGAAACATAAAAAGGTGGCTTCTCTAGTCTTTGTGCATCATAAAACAGTTGATAGTTCGATACATCGATAATTGAATGTTTCGATAGTTCGATACCTCGAAATATAACGATAATTCGATATATCGATAAATCGATGGTTCGATATATCGATAAATCGATGGTTCGATGTATCGATATATCGATAAACTATCGATGTATCGATATATCGATAAACTATCGATGTATCGATAGTTTGATGCTTCCTCGTGAGGAAACATCATAGCCAGTCAGATTATAATAAAGTTTCGGGCAATCTGATCAACTGACACGAAAATTATGTGCCCCGATTAATGGAATGAAAATACTTTCACAATAATATCGATCGAACGTTAAAATTCAATCACACGTCCCGTTTGCAGATAATAATGGAAACGCAACAAGCCAAACAGACTCTCGCGGATATCGAGGCTCGTCACGCTGACATTATAAAACTAGAAAATTCGATCAGAGAACTTCACGACATGTTCATGGACATGGCAATGCTGGTCGAGAGTCAGGTAAGACAGACGAATCTTTGCTCCGAGCTTCATCGTGATTTTTGATTTAAAAAAAAAATTTATCCACCCAAAAATTAACGGAATTAAGAAGAAAAAAAATTGGATTTCTTCGTTTTTTTTTTTTTTTTTTGTCATTTTTGTGTCATTCGAGTTTGGGAATTTTTTTTTCAAGTGCGCGTTATTATTTTACGTTATTATACAACGCGTTGTTATTTTTTTTTTACGAAAGGAGCTAGATATAATTTTTTGCGAGCACATTAAAATTCAATGGGGACGCAAGGGATTTTGATAATTCGAATTTTTTCGTTTTATTTCAATGATTCCAGAAGAAAATCTTGATAATTTTTGTTTTCTTACAGCTATTTGATTTTTTTTTTAATTTGATTTTTCGTATTTGCATCGCAAGGTTCGCGAGAACTCGCGGGATTAATAAAATATATGTGCATGAGTAAAAATATTAATTATCGGCCAAGTTTGGGCTTCAGTATCGGGGATCTATTTGCAAGTTACATAGCTTGGTGTCTGTGTTGAAAACCACGTGCCATAATTTTTTCAGATTTTTTCCTCAATTTTTTTGAGCCACCATCGGGTATCGAATTCTTTCATTTGAAACTTTTTTGTTTTTTGTTTTTTTTTTTTTTTTTCATTTAATTTTGGCGGTTTGAATTTGAATGAAAAAACAAACCAATTGTATATTTTTTAAATCTCAACTTTCCGAAAAAAAAAAATATAGCCTAATTAATATACGTGTAGACGATTCGCAAAATCAAGATTATAATCTGAAAGGTCGTTTTTTTTTTCGCCATTGCCCAAAGTTCAAAAAAATTGTCCATATTTTTTTTTTTTTCAGAAAGCTGAAAAAATTTTACATAAGATGTGTCATTTTTAAGTTGGGATCTCTAAAAACACTCCTGGGATTAATGAAAATGTAAAAAAAAAAAAAAAAAAAAAACATTACAAATCTCATTTATTTTAACAATTTTAATACCAGATGTAACTTTTGAGTTTTTGGAAAATTTTGAGTATCCGAATTCAAAGACTGAAAATGAACAAAGATATTTGCGTTCAAAGACCGTCAGAGATACTCCGATCATTGCATTCGATTTCGCCTGTACCAAATAATTTGGGAACAGTTATTCTCAGATCTGTGTCGAACTCGGAAACGTTTTCTCTAGCACATGTATTTCAACTGTAATGATATCGTATGTGTCGTAATGGTAAAATAATAAAAACTATAACCCAGTATTTACACCGGTACGCAACAATTGTCCATTGTTCGTTTCAACAGCCATTCCAAAAAATAAAAAAATATTAAAATTGTTAGAATAAATGAGATTTATGTTTTTTTTTTACATTTTTATTAATCCTAGGAGTATTTTTTAGAGATCCCAACTTAAAAATAATATATAATTTTAAAAATTTTCTCAACTTTCTGAAAAAAATATGGACATTTTATTTGAACTTTGGGACAATGGCGAAAAAACGACTTTTCAGATTATAATCTTGATTTTGAGAGTCTTCTACACGGATATTAATTGGGCTATTTTTTTTTTTTTTTTCGGAAAGTTGAGATTTTTTTACAAAAAAAACTATAGAATTGGGGTTTTTTTTTTCAAATTCAAGCGGCCAAAATTAAATGAAAGAAAAAAAAAACAAAAAAGTTTCAAATGAAAAAATTCGATACCCAATGGTAGCTCAAAAAAATGGAGGAAAAAATCTGAAAAAATTATGGCACGTGTTTTTCAACACAGACACCAAACTGTGTAACTTACAAAACGATCTCCGATAGTTGAAGCCCAAACTTGGCCGATAATTGATGTTTTTACTCATATATATATGCGTGTATGCAAATTTTGAGAATCGCTGGTTCAATCGACTTCTCGAATAAAAATACGAGATTCATTTGTTCTCGCGAGCCCTACGATTACAAATGACGAACATGAAACCATCGTACCCCCATTTTTTTTTTTTTTTTTTTTTTTTTTTCTTTTCAATTATTGTGATTCTTGAGTGTCCTGATGCTGATTCATTACTTATTATTATTATTTTTTATTTTTAATTCGCGAAATTTTTCTCAGTCGTGTGTGTATGAGTCGTCGATTTTTCGTTTTCTTTTGAATGAAAAAATTATCATGAGTCGAATCGTCGATCGTATGGGCGCGCGGCGCTGCTCTTACGGGTGGGTTCTAACTAAATATTCGTTTCCTTCGATGAAATTTCGTTTCGAGAATTCATGACAAAAAAGAAACCACCAAGTTATTTTTCATATCAAGGGGCTTTCGTACCGTGTGACGGCTTTTTTTTTTGCTTTTATTTGTGAATTTTTTCCAACGAACCATGAAAATACACAATCTTGAAAATTTCACAATATATTTATTAACATCAGTCCCATCACTCGGAATTTTTTGGAGCCAAAATATAGATTGGAATTGACTATACGGAGCTCGAAAGACACGCATGTTAAAAATATTTAGATTGATGGCTGACACGATTTTGAAAATTGTGTTCCGATTTTTGTAATTTTTTTTTTTTCGGCTTTCTAACATTGTTGAAAAAAAAAAAACTCAACTATGACAGATATCACAATTTTCCTAGTTCTTGAGAGAACAGCCATGAGTGTACTGAAAATATCATCAAAATTTACGAAAAAACGATTCAGTAATTTTGGAGAAATCGTGTCAGCCAATTATAAAAATGCTCGGCGTTTTCTCCGAGAATCCGCGCCCGTTCTACGTTTTCCAACGACTTCGAACATTGAAAAATCCTTTATTTGACGCATTCCAGACTTATTATCGAAGCAACTCATCGGATACCTTTTTTTTTTCAACTTTTTGAACCGGTCACACGGTGCTACCCCCTTAAAAAAAAAAAAGCATTGATAACGATCCAGCAAATTCGATTTTTCGATTAAAAATAAAAGAAAAATTGAGTAAACGGAGCTTGACAAAAAAAGTTAACATATTCGTTTTTAATTTTATCACTCTTTATCGATTATAAAAAATCAAAATTGAGTAAATTGAGTTTGAAAAAGAAAAAGGAATATAAACATTGGTTTATCTCGAAACGATGATCGTCCCTCTAAATCATTCGAGGGATTTATTAACTCTTTCTTCATGTCTTGGCTGTTGAATAAAATTAATCGCGTAGTCAAATTGTTTTTTTTTTTCTTTTTTTTTTCTTTGTATAACTAACGGGACGAGTCTTGCTTGACATGGGTGATAACTGGAACGAAAAAAAAAAATCCGATTCGCGTCATGTAATATTAACGACTAATGCATAGTTAAAAAAAATTAATGTATATATATTTTTATTTATTTTTCTTTTATTCGGGAACATTCTGCTGATTATAACAACCGCACGAAAAATTTGGCAGCTCGATCAGAGTGACGATTACTCGCATGAAAACCGAAACTTTCACGCAACTTCGAACAATTTGACAAAGAACTGCGGTTTTTTTTTTTTTTTTAATTTTTTTAAAAGATTTAGACATAATTCGTAAATTTGTGTTTCTCGCGTGTAAACGTTGATCGCTGCTGAACAATCGTGCCCTAAAATCTCGCATATATATGGCAATAATATTTCTCGAATACTTACCCTGCGACACGTGAATCTCAGTAAAATAATAATATTTGAAAAAAAAAAAAACAGAAACAATCTGTGAGAAAAAGATATTTCACTGTTCAATTAAAAGTCAATTGGCGTATGAAATTTTTAATGATATGATAAAAATAGATGTATAAACACGTCAATCCGTGCGAGCTAATTTCGATTTTTTTTTTTCTCATTCGAATTAATTAATTTTACCGCCCAAAAGTAATTAATTGCACGGGCGAAAGAAAAAAAAAACATCGAAAGTTCAATATAAATGGAGTATAAATCGTTTTATCGAATTCCAAGTATATCGATTTATCGAATAATCGAACGATCGATACATCGAATAATTTCTTATATCGATAAATCGATGTATCGAACAATCGATTATTTAAACAACTCCAAACTAACAAGCCCATAACGACGCGGGTTGCACGATCGGCTGTAATTTTTTGGTTTTTCTTTTTCTTGTTAATTTCTTTATTCGTTAATTTTTTTCCATTCGCGTTTTTTTTTCCTCCTCGATTTTTCCTTCTGTAATACTAACAAGCATAACTTTTACAAACGCTGTGGGATCGGCGCCGCGTACCCTAATTTTGTAGGGCGAGATGATAGATCGCATAGAATATCACGTGGAGCACGCGGTCGACTATGTCCAGACAGCAACCCAGGACACCAAAAAAGCACTCAAGTATCAAAGCAAAGCCCGACGGGTGAGTCCGCCCCAAATGTTACGAAAAATTTTTGAGTTCGTTCACATCTAATTGGTCACTTTTCTCTTTTTTTTTTCTTTTTTTTTTCTCCTCTCCTCACCGTTCCCACTTCCATCTGACGATCACCCATTCCACGTGTCCCATATTCATCCGAACCTACAAAAAAAAAACAAATTCCAAAACACCCAAAATAATTACCTCCAATTATTTCCTGCTCCTAATTTTTTATTTTCTTTTCTCTCTTCTGTACACTTACATATATATACATATATATATATATATATTGTGGTTTAACTGCTTACTTTTCGTTTCATACATGTACCTCTATATACATTACTGCAACTGTCATAACTAAAATTGTTCGTATCCATGTGCGTGTGTCGATGCTTACGTTGGGGGAAAAAAAAAAAAAAACTAAATACTTGCACATAAATCCATATCTGCAACGATATGCATTTACATGCAATAAAACAAAAATAACGAAACAACAATATGTGTCTCTTCCCTATTAACCTCGGTGTGCTGGTTGTGTGCCTCTCTGTCCACTACTGCTCTGTTCTATATACTCTGACTCTATACTAAAAAAAAAAAAAAACAAAAAACAAAAAAAAAAACCATTGAACTGGTGCTTTTTTTTTTTACTACGTTTCTTTATTTATTTATTAATTTTTTTTTACGTGTATACATAACCGTTTTACTGGGTATCTTTCTGTGTTTACATATTTCGAACATATAACTGTCGATAATGGCTTTTAAACGTGTCCCTGTGTCTTCCCGACTTTGAAACACCCACGTATACACGGTGTATGGCGTTGACGTAAAAACGTCGATGCGTTTGGTGTCGCATCTTCAAAAACGGGAACTACTGCCATTTTTTTTTTTTTTTTTTTTTTTTTTTTCGTTTTCCCCGCATCTTCGTCCTTCTCTGTCCATCACTTCCGGTGTACGAAATCGATCGCCCTTACACGCGCCTCTCTCCTTACGAAATTAACCCCTGTTCGAGTAAACCGCTATTCATACTTTGAATGATTAAAAAAAAAAAAAAAAACAAAAAAATGTTCTCTAATTCAAATTTCCCGCCATTAATATTTTCTCGCCTGTCGAATGTTCTCGCTATTCGAATTTACCGCCATTCCGAAAATTCCCATTCGAATTTCCCGCCATTCGGGATTACTCCCGATTCGAATTTCCCGCCATTTGAAATTCTTTCCCCCCTGCCCCGCATTCGAATCTTCCCGCTCCTCTTTTTGCGGCGCTGCGTGGCAGGGCGAATTGATGGACCGAATTGAATACTGCGTGACTCAAACGAGCGACCACGTCGGTCAAGCGCATGGCGAGCTCAAGAAGGCCAGGGACTATAAAATCAAGGCTCGCAAGGTAAATGAAAATCGATGCGACGAAAAAGAAAGAAAAAAAAAAAAAAAAGGGCCAATCGATGCTACCATTGAAGGCGATAATCGTCCGACGATGCACAACGAAGATATTAAACGTTTGAAATTGCAAGTTCGAGCCTCGCGACGATCGCCATCTTTTCTCACATTCTGTTGTCGGTTTTTTCTCTGCTTTTCAAATCCTACGAAATACTTTTGAGAATTTAAAACGAAACATTTCGAATCCCCTGGATTTTCTAGGAACGCTCGATAACGAATTTTAAAATTCAAAAAAAAAAAAACAAGAACTCAAAGTCAAGAAAATTTAGAATTCCAATATGGCCGTCTGGAAAATCGCGCGATAATCTCTGGATTTGCGATTCAAAATGAGATTTGAATTAAAAAGAACGAAAAAAAAAATGCAAAATAACGGAAGGGAGATCGAAAAATTTGGAAATTTGCATGAAAGTCGTTAGTCCAAATTTGTTTATTCAAAATGGCCCTCCAAAATAACGAACCTTTACGAATTTTCAATACGCCATGTTGAATTTACAAAGTTCACATCTCTCGTAATCGACGATTTCAAAAAGTACACCATTTCGAGCGGGGGGGGAATCGTAGAAAAAGGGGCACTAAAAGGGTACGGAAAAGATTAAAATAAAAATAAAAAATCTTCGTCTCTCTTCGAAAAAAGTAAATATACAACTACAAAAAAAAACAACAACAACAACAACATTCCGCCGTTTCCCCAAACTGTGTGTTAGACGAGTGTGTCTCTGTGTGTCAGAATTTTAATCAAGTAGCAACTGACTTGAAATTGTTGCATCGATATTCCTGGTTTGCTTGCCTCTTGTGAAGGACGTTTCGGTGAAAAAAAAAAAAAGAAACAGAATGCTTTAGGAATTTGTTTATTTTTATTTTATTTTTTCGCAGAATGATATTTATAATTTACCGTGTCGAGTTTGGAGATATCTTTTAGAAAAGGTATGGTCAACGTGATACTATTTTAGTTGGTGTACTGACGTGTGAAATAAAAAAAAATCTATCGCCAACGATTCGAATGTCAATAATGTGATTTTTCTTTGTTTTTTTTTTTTTTTCTCAAAAATGTTGACGTTTCGATCGTTTTTGGTAGATTCTTTTTTTTCAGCACTGTTCCTATGACGTTTTAGTTAATACATACAGCAAGGGGGATCCATGCTGAAATGTTGTGAATCAATATATATGTATGTATATATATATTGCTCATTTTATATTTCATACATCGAAGATTTTCGTTCCACAAAGAAGTAAGTGGTAAAACAGTTTATCGCCTGCACGATAACGAAATTTAATCACGAGAAAAAATTATAATAATAACATTCACGAGCTAAAGAAAGACTAGTAGCATAGCCCTCGATCGTCATATTTCACCGAAAACAAAAAGGAAGTATTTTCAAAAATTTTGAGATTTTTCTTTATCTCCCATATACCCCGTATTCGCTATGTATGTGCGTCCACAAAGTGAGGTTAAACGATCGTCAGTTGAGAACGGTGGCGAGTTCTGGAACTTCTTGCGACTGCCTATGAGTTTGCGAAAACTTTTCCTCGCGCCACGTCTCGACGCACATTTGAGATTTGCACTTAACTGTCGTATGTTCATTTTAGTGACATGAAGAATTAACAGATGGTGCTCATGCGAGATTTTTTATATATACCACTGACGTAACGTTCAAGCCAACGACAGCTGATACAATCGCTTTTTGTATTTTCTCCGAATTAGTCAATATATTTTCGTAAAACTAAAGTACCAAGCCACATTTTGCCACAGTTCTTGCTTTGCTGGGCAAAATTATATCTTTACCGGCAGTGCCGTTTCCGAGAAAGTACAGATCGCGTTTTCGAAGCTGCCACAGAGCGTCTCTGCCTTGAATATTCTGTAAAATGGATTATTGTTATGTGCTCTCAAATTTTTTTTTTTTCTCATCGTATTCTATCGCGAATTTTCATTTCGCGTAAAAATCGTTGTGGTATACCGGGATTTCTCTTTGATGAAAGGAAAAAAAAATTAACCCTCATTTATCCGTGCAAGCGTGAGTCCAAGGAGTACGAGAACTGGCCACGAGCGACGCCACGTGACTAGTTGCACGCATAGCGAATACAAATTCGTAATCTCGTAGATTTATATAGTTTGTATTTGCCCCTGGTACGTTTTACTCTCGGCATTACCACAGCAGCACTGATCTTCCAAACTAGCATTTTTTAATATCTTATCCTCCGAGGGTTGATCGTAGTTTGGGTAATTCAAAAACATGCGACGGATGTACCGCGTGACATATTTTCCCGCCAAATTATCAGAGATAGTTAATATTTCGGGCACAGACAAGCCATTAGGCCCTGCATCAGTTAATTCTGCGGGGCTTAAAAGTTTGCTTTTATGAAAATTGTAGTTCATCTCTGAGTACGATTTGTCCGGAAGTTTGTGCGCTTTTTTTTTTATCTATCACATGCTCTCAAGCGCAGCACGTAGAACTACACGGTACACATGACAAGTTAACTTTACATGTGTCTTCTAAAAACGAAGAAAAAAATAACTTGTATAAATTAACGGTGAATATTCACAAATAAGTTGAAGTCAAATAAGCTAAAACACATACACACACCCACACACACAGGTTTAGAGAATTTAAAGGCAGTTGAAAGAATAATTATTAAAAATCTCGTGAAAACAGGCTAAAGTGTGTCGAGCCACCTAAAAACAAGGAGAATAAAGCTATGGTGCAATTGCACTTGTGAAATCCGAGCTAAAAAGATACTGCTCTGAGAGCACCAATATAATGATGCATCATCGCGATTGAATTAGATTAATACCCAGCTGAATCCATCGCTGCGAATATTGGCACATTTTTTCAGCTTTTCGCGAGTTCTGTTGGGATGCACAGTTGAACGGAATTAGCTTTGCAAAGACTCATTCTCTCTGGACGATTCTTTCCAGTCCTCGAGGATAGGAAATTTCATTCAAAGCCTTGTGCACGGGTCACAGAGTGAATTCCGTACAGCGCAGAGGAAAATTTTTCACAAAAGTGAGCACAGCTCGCGTGTATGAGTTTCGAATGAAAATTCCTGTACATGCAGCGAAAAGAATTCACTTGCAGACAGAATGAGATCTTGCGTAAACAATTTAGCTCATTGGCGCAATCCTAAAACTTAAAGAGAAGTTGAAAATAGAGAAAAATTTGCACCGGTGGACCGAATGAATTATTTCAACTGTGAAAATCTTTCATTATATTTTTATGTTATACGGATTGTATTTTGCTAAATTTGAGCACGTCAAATACGCAATCGCGGCGCAGCTTTATTATCATCATTTCTATGTGGATCGATCAACTCGAATAAAAGTTTCAGGGAATCATGCGGATATCACATATAAATATGCGCTACTTTCGAAATTTTTCAGAATATTTCGTACACATTGACACATGAAACACTTGACAATTTTTTTTTCTCACAAAAACCAAGCTTTTGCCATGAGGAAGGAAAATATTAATTTTTTTTAATCAAATGCAACAGATGTATATTTGAGTAGAGCTTGTTCCAATTAGATTTGTAAGAACGAGCATGCAACTACACAAAACAAATACATCGCTTGAACTTTGACATTTTCTTCCGCTTCGTTACTATTTCTATTTTTAGTTTCCCATTTTTTCTGCCCCCCCCCGGATTGCGCAAAATTTTTTTTTTTCCGGTTTGATTCTTCTCCCGTCTGGCTGATGGATTTTTTTTTGCAAAAGCTGGTTTTTTTAATCGATTTTTTCGCATCTAATTGGCTTGTTATGGGAAAAAATGAGGGTTCAGCAAGATGGCGTCGGTGTTGTCGAAGGCGAAATGGCCGTTCAGAGATCACGATTTCAAGGTTAACCCTGCGTTTTTTTTTATGGTCGAGGTGGAATGATTTATTTTCTTCAAAATGGCGTCGTAAAATTGGAAAATAAAATAATCTTAATTCGACTTTATCAAACAAGATTATCTTTCGTTTTGTTTTGCTAATCGTAGTTTTTCGTTGCGTTTGATCCGTTTTCTACTCATTGGAATAATGCCTCGTTTGCGAATCTTTAACCGGCCATTTTGTGTGTTTCTCGCTTCGACTATCAGATGTCGTGGCGAAAACTTTTGTCCCCTTACTATTGATGGTACGAATCGATGATTGCATCGAGATGTGTCATGGCTGCTAGAAAGTTACGTTTCACCTGACGAGGATAGAGCAAAAGAACGAAAAAAATATCACGTACATTCAGTATTTTTTTTTTTTACTTTTTTTATCTTCAATTTTTTTTTCTATCATCTGGAGCATTTTGCTTGATTGGCCAATTTTCTAAAAAAATCTTGTAATTTTATCGATTGTCACGAATTGAAATTTCGATTTTTCCATGAACCCATTTTATTTATCAAGAAATTACGGAAAATTTCAATTAAAATATATAATAAACAATTATAAACAATAATTTAATTAAGTATCTTCATTCAAAAATATTTCTTTTCAATATCCTCGCGCGTCTGAGACTCACGATTGCCTCGGCCATATTGATTCGTACAAGCTCTCGCCGCCAGGGTCGTGCATGCGCCTAAATGCAAATATATATTTTTTTATTCCCCCTATCAGCGAGCAAGTTTTCTTTAAACGCTATTACAATCCTCTGCTGTCCGTGTGTGCGATCTCCTTTCATGCGTTCGAGCACATGTGACTCGTTCGCAGTCACTTATTCGCATCACTTTTACTTTTCTGTCCACAGAAAATGATCTTCATTATGATCTGCGTCGTAATACTTGTCGTCATACTAATCTCCATTGTGGTAGGGTTCCTTCCAGTATTCTAAAAAAAAAAAAAAAAAAAAAAAAAAAACCCCGATAACGAGAGGAGGGTAAATGCCGAGCTAGAGGTGGAAAGAAAGAGAGAGAGAGAAAGAGGAAGAGGAAGAGAACAAGAAAAAAAATATATAGACGCAGAAGAGCGAAAGCGTGAGTGAAAAAAATACAAACTCTCAATCGCAAGCTCAGAGCATTGAAAAAAAAATCAACGTGATCTCGACTTGCCCTCATTGTCGTGAACAAAAAAAAATCTTCGAATTCTTGAAACAAATATCTTTGAGAAAAAAAAGAAATGGGAATGCACCATCCACCACATATGATCGCTTCGCTTGAGCCAAACAGAAAAAAAAATTCTATACACGGACGGATGAATCTAAACGACAAAATAAAATTAACCTAAGCATGGAAAAATCGTTCTCGCCGCATTACTAATACAAAACTAATTCACACAAAACACAACCGTGCACAAGAGAGAGAGAGAGAGAGATTGATTGATTGATTTGGTTTTATTTAGCCAAAGGCTACTTGTTTACAATTTACAATCGCCATACTTATTCCAGAGAGAGAGAGAGAGAGAGAGAGAGAGAGAGAGAGAGAGAGAGAGAGAGAGATGAGAGAGAGAGAGAGAGAGAGAGAGAGAGAGAGAGAGAGAGAGAGAGAGAGAGAGAGAGAGAGAGAGAGAGAGAGAGAGAGAGAGAGAGAGAGAAGAGAGAGAGAGAGGAGAGGAGAGAGAGAGAGAGAGAGAGAGAGAGAGAGAGAGAGAGAGAGAGAGAGAGAAGAGAGAGAGAGAGAGAGAGAGAGAGAAAGATTAACCTTTGTTACGAAAGTTAACCCCAAACGATGAATTGACATTCATTTTAACGCAAAA
>OY751314.1:40724566-40795786 GCA_963564615.1 Rhorus exstirpatorius | reverse complement strand
ATCTCGGGCTGCCAAAAATTAACGAACAAACAAAACATCTCCCCCGCGCACTCATACATTTTGCAAAGTCCTCGGAAACGCGGTTGCTCGAGAGATGAGTGTTCAAGCTCGAAAAGAAAATGCCTATATATTATGTACAGTCCGTGCTCTTCCCCTTGCCCAGCTTTAAGCTACAGGAGACAAAAGAGAAAATCATTCCCGTATCGTTAACGCACAAGTAATTGTTTGCAGTATCGATTTTGTCGTCCTGTCTTCTGTGTGAGGTAAAAAAAAAAAATACCGAAGCTTCGCCCGATTTGGAAGAAATATTAAAAATCAGAGGAAACAAAAAAACCTACTCACAAGCATTGCGAAAAATAATTTTCATCAGTCTACCCAGCGGGCTCAGCAGAGGTTCCGTCAGTATAATCGCTCCTCTGTAGCGATAGAGACGAAAAAAAAGCATCAAAATAAAAACAAACATCGTTCTCGAGTGCTCTTGTAAATATCTGTGGCTTTTCGCATTCGTCGTCTAGTTCAAAGGTTATAACATTATGTTTTTTGTTTTGTTTTCGTTGTTTTAATTGTTTTTTTTTTTTTAAATCGCAAAACGTTCCGTACTTCGAGAGACGCCATATTATAATAAGTGAGGAATACCTGATGATTGCCTTACACGCAAATCTTGTCAATTAGGCGAAAAAGCATTGTGGCCTTGAGCGCTGTAAATATTAATTACCATTCGTACGAATGGCCAACCGCGGGAGAAAGAAAATGATCGATATACGTTTTGTTTCTTCGAGTTTGTGGAAGCTTATTGTTTCGCTTGAATTTTGACACGCTAGACGAAACGATACAAAGTTTTTAACGATAAATTGGCCACGAAATGGCGGACAGAGGTGCCATTTTGTTATTGACGCATCGAGGGTTGCCGGTAACCGTCATAGATGACCTCTTCCGGTAGTTCAGGACTTGAGCCATTAGTGGGCGCTAACGTAAATAAGAGAATTAGCGTCCGCAGTGGATAAGTAGTCTGTTCGGGGGCTGCATTCAGTCGGATCATTGGAGGGGAGAAAAGTGTCATTGAAACGATTTGGATTTTTTTTTCGACTACGTGAAAACGAGATGGTGGCATCTTTAACGAATCTTCGTATGTGAGATTAGTCTACGATCCATTGCTTATATCCATATATGACTGAGTAACCATGAACTATGAGAACGACAGAGTGGAAAAGTCGTTTTTCAACAACGACGGTTCTAACCTTCCTACCGATCAGGCCCTATTCGTTCTAGCTCTGGTATTCACTTCTGACCATGCGCGTGAGAACTAGAGCTGGAACGAGAACGACGAATCGAGACGCAGCCATCGATAAACCTAAAGATCGATTGAAACACACTACGAACGATGCTCGTTTGAAAAGTTGTGGAGATTTGACTCGTAGAAGTCGATCGGTGTACAGAATTCACAGGTGTAGAAATTCAACCTGGGGGTTGAATTTCTAAGAGTCTCTTGGGTGAAAATACTAACACTCGTATTCATAGTCCGTCCTTGTAATAAAGACGGAGGAAGCCTCAACGGAGGAACCCTTGAATCTCCGAGGCCGCTTTGTTTCACAGACGAAACTCGGATCTCCCTTCCAGAAGGAGCGAATATTCTAGGAATTTTTACAAAGCTGCAGTGGCAATATTGTAGATGGCACCACCGCCGTAAAATTTAATTCACGAAACAAAGAAAAACTAAAACAACATTTCAATATAGTATGATTTTTTTTTTGCTGATCATGGAAAAAAATCGATTCATTACACAGAACGAGAAAAATTACTTTTGGCTCAACTAGTTTCTGAAGAGAAAGCCATCGAAAATAATTTAAAAAAAGAACCGGTGCCACCGATTTAAGGCATTAGGCGAATGCATGGGAGCGTTTTATATCCTTAAAATACATGAGCGAAGATTGTACACCTCGTTCCAGCAAACAATTGAAAAAATGGTGGGACAATCTGAAGCAGAAGTACGTAACAATCATCACATGGATGAATAATCAAATCACTCAGTTGTATACTGCTTTGCGCTAAAATTTATAGCGAGCGCTGCTGGTCCAATCATTTATTGGAGTACATATGAATTTTATCTAAAATGTCTTCAATTGTGTCCTGGCGGTGCTAGCTACGACAAACAGCCCAATCATTGTACAGAAGGCTTCCTCAAGGAAGCTCTGGACCTCCCTTGAGATAAGAAGGCAAATGAGGCTCCTTGTTTGGTCAAGGAAGGTCTACTAGCCGTATTCATAGTCCTTCCTTGAGGACCAAGGATTCCTTGTTCTTCAGCAAATCATAGGAACAAGGATTCCTTGTTCCTATGATTTTCTAGGATTGTTCTATAGGAACAAGGATTCCTTGTTTCTATGATTTTCTGAAGAACAAGGAATCCTTGTTCCTCAAGGAAGGACTATGAATACGGCTATACGAAATGTGAAATGAGAAATAAGGAATCCTAAAGGTGCATTATCATGTGTAGTAAAAACAACTTTATTCCTCAAGGAACGACTATGAATACGGGTGTTAGGTTTTCCATATCGATAAGAATGAAGACGGTATATGTTTGTAGCGAATGAGATTATTACCTCTAGGACTCGAGGTTTTTTTTTTTTGTTGTTTCCAGTACACAACCTCACATAGTTTGCTTCGCGCAGGCTCGACGACACAAGAAACTATGATCAAATAAATCAAAGAGGCTAACTCTTTGATTTATTTGATCATAGTTTCTGGTGTCGTCGAGCATAGTTTCTATGTGAGGTTGTGTACTGGAAACAACAAAAAAAAACCTCGAGTCCTAGAGGTAATAATCTCATTCGTCACAAACATAATACTGTCTTCATTATTTTGATTCACGAGCGGATCACATTAATTTTGTTGCTGCATAAAATTTGTGCTTTTCACGGGGAGAACTTATTGTTAGCGATGAACCCCATCGAGCATTCATAACTTGATGTCTGAGTCCAGTTTATTGTTTCAATACTAATCATGAATGCAATGGTGAGTAGAGTCAATGAAAAAAAAAAAATGTATAATCCCCAAAGCTGGTCCAGTGATGTCTTTTTGCATCAACGTTAAAAAAAAACGAGAAAGTTTATTCCCATGAGATGACATAATGCGAGAAGTGAACAGTCTCACGTGCGTTACAAATCGACTGCCTCTGTAGTTGAAGGCGCCACAATCGCTTGAACTAGATATACATTCACGGTGAACATGCCATTGGCCGCGGATCAATCACATACGAAGATTAGTAAAAGTTGGCATATTCTCGCTCTGACGAAATTGAAAACGAATTTGATGGGTGTATGGAATACGATAAGAGATCCGAAATAGGCTGCCGTGTGAATTCGAGCGAATCTTAAGCCCCATTTTCACGAAGAACTGGCGCGAAATGATAAAATCGGCGCGGAGAATCGTGATCACGGAGCGTTCCGTCATATAAAAAAATTTAAAAAAATAAACACTGTACAGTCATAATTCGGCGTTCTCGAAGACCGGTAACGTCGTGATGATTATTTTTATCGTTTCCATGTTTTTTTTTTTTTTTTTTTTTTTTTTTTTTTTTTTTTTTTTTTTTTTTTTTTTTCAAAGGATACGCGAAAGAAAGGGGGCAAGAAAAACTGACTCTTGCGTTGTTTTGTTCACAGAAAAAGATCTTCATCCTAATCTGCCTGACAGTGACGGTCGTCATTATAATTATCATTCTCTCAGTTACGTTGTCATAAAAACGACACAGATTAGGCCAGAGAGAGGCGCTTCCCAACGCCCTTGTAGAACTTGAACGAACAACCAAACAAAAGAATGCAAAACAAATAACGATCCTCACATCAGATTGCAACGATGCAATCTCGCTTTTATCACTCTATGAAAAAAAAAAAAAAGTATTTATAGATCGAAGTTGAACGGATATAGAATTCGAAATAGAAAAAAAAGTAGCACGTTCATTGATATTGATCTGGAAGTATTTACTATCTGGAGAGGGGGGGAGATCGTAAGCCGCAAATTACATCTACCAAGCGGATTTGATTATTATAATTATTCCATAATTAAATCATATTATTTATTGTGTTATTTAAATTAAAGAAATAAATATATATATTTAATCAAATTAATTTATTACTCAATTGTTTCATCGGAGAAAATTTTTTGAATTCATTCAATTGAATAAAATCGTTTTTGTTTTTGCTCGTAGAACATAAGGATTCTCGTATTGAGAGAATTAAAAAAATCGCAACCGCTTGGTAGATCGAATCTCGTGGGCGTAACAGACGTTCCAGTATTGCTTTCGTCCCGTCTAGGCTTTTGCTCGAGCTGCAGAAATTACGAATCAATAATAGACGGATGAAAGGGCAACTAAAAACCATAAAAAAATAAATAAAAAAATTAAATAAAAAAAAATAGGAAAGCAAAGTAGGTGAAGTTGTTGGCCGAAAAAAAAAAAAAATATGCACAACCGCCTATTTTGTTCGATGTAAAATGTAAATATACTGGCGACGGAAAATATAGCGAGAAAAGGAAAAAATGAAAAAAAAATAAGTTGCGAAAATAAACGAGCCAAGAGAGAAAGAGAGAGAGAGAGAGAGAGCACGAAAATTCATTATAATTATAGAATGAGGCGTGGAGAAAAAAAGAAATGAATTCTCTCACGAACGATCTTCATAATAATTGTCACTGCAATACTCTACACGACAAATGAATAATAATAATTAAAAAAAGGATATACATATATATGTATATATATATCGAGAATATTAATTATTATTATTGACAAGTGAATAAACGTGAATAATTTATAATTAAATTTTAAAAAAATTGAAATAATTAGGAACGAAGGAATAAATGCTAAACGATAAATCTACGAGATAATATTCATTTGTAATATATATATATATATAAATATAATGTTATGTTATAATGAGAGATGATTCGTCATAAATAATGATCGAGCTGTAACGAGAGAAAAAAAAAAAAAAAAAAAACTGAAGGCATTACAAAGGCTGTTTGTATGAAAAAATTTCAAGCGACAAGGTTACGGATGGTGGGATAAAATTATATTGAAAACGGATATGTTTGCTCTCCCGGTGAATTGTGTTGCGCGACAGAACAAAGAAGGAAAGAAAGAGAGAGAGAGAGAGAGAGAGAGAGAGAGAGCGTGAGAAAAAAAAACAAACGACATACGAGAAAGTATCGGGGATAGCGATGGAAACGAGAGCGAGATATAATAGATAGGCAAAAAAAGAACAAGAACACGGACGAGGCGCTAGAGGGAGCTGGGGATGAACGACAACGAAAATACTGCACATTTTGGCAAGTGTGTATTACGGGGTTTCCCACGATCAGTTCGAGTAAGTATCGATCGTGCATAGATATTAATTCTGTGCTACTCTCGTTATAGATAACAGATACGTAAATGTCTCGTTCCTTCTCAATGCAAAAGCTCATCGAATTATCAAAAATCGATTAACCATTTTCGGCCGAATTATCACAAAAAAAAAATCACTTTTTTCCGTTTTTGACACGAAAATTTTGAATTTTTTAAAAACAATTCCGTGTGATTCGTAATCAGTGGTAAATTTGCTATTCAATAGGTCTCGAAACACATTGGAAGACGTAAAAGAATAATGAAAATTTTTTTTCGCCCGATTCCTTACGAATTTAGATGACACTTTTTCAAACAGTCATAACTCCTTGTCCGTTTTTCCGATCGGGGCTCAATTGTAGGTTTTCGAAACGCTCGCGAGTAGACCCGGGGAATGACCATTCGTTTATCCCTGTATGTTCATGTCGATGGCTTTGGGGAGTAATTTGAATGCAATCGAGGAAGAATCCTCGAGGTAAATTTACACGAAAATCGGAAATAGTGCGAGATAATACGAGTTTGTATTTTTGGACGGACTTGATTATTGTTTGCTTCAGAATTTTTTAAAAATCTATGTCGATTTTTTTCCCGCCGATTACGGTCATCATGAAGATCGAAACAGCCGAGAATGGTTAATTTTTCGTCGTTTTTTCAATGAAAATTTTTTTTTTTTGTCAATTTATGTCGTTATTTTGGATTTATTATTTATCTAGCAACAATTTCACCCAAGTAGCCATCGTAGAAAGTACACACGTCATGTATTATAGAACATATGCCAGTACTGATGCGAAAATGCTTGACGCATATAAATTATTATTTTTTATTTTCACGCCCCAATAGAGTTATTGCCACGTTCGTTCCACGTAAATTCACGATCCTACGAACGATTTCTTCGAAAGAAATGTTTTTTTTTTCTCGCATTCAAAATTTTTTTCGCCCTACTCGCGTAACGATAAATTGCCGATCTGTCCCGTCGTAATCGGGAGCTCTATTATTTTTCATTTAAAAGCCTAAAACGATCGTCATTGCTCCAGGTAATTTACAAACAATTGCATTTATCGAGAAAGAAAAAGTGCATTTCTTTTTTATCGTTCAGATGTGGAGAACATTTTTTTTTTTTTTTATGGATCTACCGATTTCGTTGCGATTCAGAAGAAAATACACGAGTTTACTCGAAAAGTTTTTCGAAATAATAATAGTAATAATAATAATAATTCATGCGATCGAAGATTGCCTAAATGTTCCCAAATATTGTTTTCGATAACTTCGCTTTATATCGTATTTATTTTATTATTAGCAATTCAGTGAAAATATTATTATTATAAATATATATTTATATACCGACGAGTATCGTGTAAATAAATTATTTTTGTTTCACCCGTTTTGCCGTTATTATTTTTTTTTCGTTTGCCGTTATCCCATTTTAATTTTCATGTCGTTTCCCGCAAAAAATATTGAATCCTCGCGTTTGAATTTAATTAACATATCGATTATATTTCAGGTACGACGATTAGAGTTATGCGTAAGGGTTTAAAAAAAAAAAAACAGTAATGGACAGAGAGAGCATCGACGTACCGGTGTATCGAACTGGTTGGGTACCAACGGCACACAGACACACACACACACACGAACATACATACATACACAGAGACACACAAACGTGTACGTCCCCCAAAAAGAGACAGAGTTTAACAAAAGAAAAGAAAGAAAAAAGCACGAAATGGATTAACAATTCATTGTTATCGATGATCCTTTTCTTACTGATCTGTTATTGTCGAGCGTAGAAGAAGATTATGATCATGATCTGCCTCACCGTTCTCGCCGTTATCGTCGCTACCACCATTGGCAGCTACTTTGGGCTGTGAACGCCAAAATCAGGTACTTATAATACAATAGTTTCATATTTGTCCACAAGAATTATCCGTTGGTGGCGCAGTTGATGTGAAAAAAAATGGTTGCCGCGAATGAACGTCTCTAGGTTAGAACTGACACGACGTAAGATGGTCGTAAATTACACAATGCTCAGCACATAACGCATTGACTTAGACGCGTTGCTTACTCGCCACAACGCTGCGATGGTCGTTGAAATTTCATTGAATTCCATTTGGCCATTCTTGAGAAATTTCGGTGAACATTTTTTGAGGTTATTCTTGTGCTTTCAATCAAGATAATTTCAAAATTATCCTCTGAAATTTTTCACGAAGATGACTAAATGGAATTCGGATGAATAATCGATGTGCAATCGTAGCATTGAGGCTATCACGTTAAATTACGTTCATTCCGCTCGTTTTGTTTTGTTTTGTTTTTTTTTTTTTTTTTATTGGCGACAGTCATTATTTATTTTCGAGCTATGTACTACTTCTGCCACCGGAGTTACACGGATAATTCGTGTTTCAGTTATATCATCCCACATAGCACCGCAGTATTGAGAAAGTATCAATATCCATCAAAAAATATTGCAACATAACCCCAATGTCGATATATCGCAGCGATCTTCTAAGCTTAATCCTTTAAAAAAACCTTTTGTACCACTGCGATACAACATTGGGAAGATTCGTTTAGCATGCGACCCTGGTGGCGATGATTTGTACCAAACAATATGGCCGCGCCCATAAGCAACTGCGTATGCGGCATACCCCAGGCCAAACGTCCTGATACAAGATCATTGCTTATTTTATTGTGACTAAATCCCAGGTAAAATAAGACCAGCTTTCGTGCGATGCGCTATGTGGGATATTTCGTGCAATACTTTTCATCAACGTAAAACAAAAAATAATAATTTCTCGTATTTACACGATATTGACATTCCTCCTAGAAATATTCCGAGGCATCGAGATAGAAGGGGCACTCCGCAATGGATTTCCCAATCTCGCTTCGTTCACCGTCAAATTATATATCTCACGCATATGATGTATCCGTCGATAACCTCATCGACGCTTCACCGTAACGAAAAAGAAAAATTCAAAAAGCCCCCAGCGTTCATAATTAAACGGATGATCGTGATTGAAAATTACATCGTAAGCTCGGAGCTCGAATCGCCCTCCATCTCACACGAAAATCAACTGCACTCCCGCGAGATCGTTTCATTCATCGAACATAAAAATCGTCATAGCACGTCTCTCACCCGTAATATCCCCGGAGTCGTCGTCGTCATCGGGTTCCCAGCAAGCTCACACTCGTCGCCGAAGGATGTCCGCCACAGGATTTAAAAGAAGAAGAGAAGTGCAGGGAGGAGAAAGAAGAAGATGAAGAAAAAGAATGCGTCGTGACCGCGACGCGCCTAATTATGCATCATTTACGCTGCATAGCACATCCATGAAAATTTACGTTTTGAGGTTGAATTTATTCTCATAGTTTTATTGGCGCGAGTCAAGCGAGAGATAATCTCGAGAAAAAAAAAATCACGCGCTGGCATTATTAGTGCATATAATTGACATAAAGACGTATGACGTGAAAAAATTAAGGAGAAAGAAGAGAAAGAGTCCTCTATGAGAATTGCCGAGAACCGCCACCTATCGGTAATGAACATGAATTAGATACATGAAAAGGCAGATTTAAACATAAACTGAAGAAGAAAAAAAAAAGAAGTAATGATCCGCGTCCTGCCGTTCACATTACCCTGAAGTTAATGACGAATGAATTAACATTTTGCTGCAGCAATAATATTATAATATAGGTGTTATAACGGAAGTGCGTAATTGAGGAGAGGAAAAAGAAAAGTGAAAGAGATAATTTTTAAAAAATCTCACGACCGAGAAGAACTACCCAACTATGCCAGTTTTGTTTGAGATACAATGCTGATTCATACATACATGTAAATAGTATATCTATATGGATATGATACATGTATGTATGCTGAGGATTTATAGTTAGTGATATGAGAGGGAAGAAGAAAGGGAATAAATACAAAATTCTGGGATCTATGCCTGTCTTGATTGGTAATAATAAGCCAATTAAACGTGTGAACGGTGTATAATGTTAATGTTTTTTTTTGTTGGGAGTATATCAAGTTGAGGTGAAAATACGTGCGGATGATTATGGGTTACTGTTTAACAAAAAAAAAAAAAAAAAAAAAAAAAAAAAAAAAAAAAAATTAGGAAAGATATGAAAAATGATATAACAATAATTATTAAAATATGCAAAGTGGCGTGTACGTTACGATTAATTACTTCAATCAATGAGGACACCTTGTATTGTACAGAAAGTGTAATTCGTTAGATTAGGTAGCCACGTTATTATCTATTACCTAAACCTAATTTTACTAAACTTAAAGTTCACGTATTTACATATATATATCCATATATATATATATGCAAATTTATATGTATATATATATATATATATATACGAACTGTCACGAATTATAGGACAGTCGTAAATAATACTCGCGAAAAAATTATTCGGCTAATTATTCGATATTCCGTTAGAACTTCATACGCGTTATAGTGTAACGAATGAAAACGAAAAGATATATATACATATATATATATCAAGAAGACTAGAGACAGGAGACCGAACTCCTATCCAAGCCTTGAGTTTCAGATGGGCCCATATACGTCCGGCACCAGTCACCGCCACTAGTCGGTAGTGTCCGTGCGCAATGCATTACTGCGCAGTCATGCGCAGTGAAATAACTCGAGTCCCCCACCCCACACACGCTACATGACGCTCACGGCGCTCGCGAAGTTTTAAAGACGCTACTAACATACTTCGCGAGCGCCGTGAGCGTCATGTAGCGTGTGGGGGGTGGGGGACTCGAGTTATTTCACTGCGCAGTAATGCAATTGCGCACGACACTAGAGACTAGTGGCGGTGACTGGTGCCGGACGTATACGGGCCTACCCCCACCCCACGAGTTCGGTCTCCTGTCTCTAGTCTTCTTGATATATATACGGTTGATACGAACGCCCATACTTGAATGCTCGAAAAACATTGTGACGCGTCTGTTTAACGGGAAAGACGGTTATAACGGTCGTGCGAAAGATTTTCAACTCTGTCTGCATTAAAAAAAAAAACCAAAATTACAGTGGATTCTTCGTTCTTGGATATGATTCTCGAAATTTAGAAGAGGGAAAAAGAACGATATCGAAATATCTCGAAATCTGTCGCCAAGTTTCCCCATAATTTTCTCTAGCATTGCGTTGTCAACTTCACGATATTAAATCCAGCCAAGATGGACGTGGATAACCTACAAAGTGAAGAAATGTACGCGTTCAGTCTCGCATCGCTACAATGACGATTATGTAGCCGTAAATGACACGTGATTCTTGAACTCGCTCGCGATATCTTAAAAAATCTCTTGTGTGTTAAAATTTCCGTGTGAAATAGTAATTTGTGGATCTCCATTCGAACACTTTTACGGCCATCGTGAGAACGAAAAAATATTCCAACTTTCACGAATCTTCGTATATGTGATTGATCAATGTTCAATATGGCATTCGCCTGTGGCTAGTAAACATGAACTATGAAAATGAGAGAGAGAGAAAAGTTGTCGAATTCGACTAGAAGTCGTTCGGGTTTCATATTAAAATACGTTTCTCGTATCGAAATGTACCTCGAACTTTTACGTAATACTGATTGGCTGGTTCATGCGCGGTTAAATTTACTATAATTAATCTCGGTTAGTTAACCTACAAAATACAGAAAACTCATTTGGGGGAGGGCGGGTGTTGAAGATCAAGAATCCAGTGTAACAATGCGGCAGTGCGGGCATGAATCACAAAACATAATAATAATAATAATAATAATAATAATAATGCGCGACTGTACAATACATAGGTGGAATTGCAGTCTGCTGCAGGATTAGCTCTACAATACAAATGTTTCGCAATCGATTTTTTCGATATGTATATCGTTTCGTCAAAACAATATGGCGGACTGATAGGGGACAGCAATTGAAGGCTCATTAACTTTCGTCGAAGCGAGCAATTCCAAGAAAGCTTTTCTCGGTGTTCATTAGGTAAAAATATAAAAAGTCTCTTTACCCTTAAACGGTAAATATTCTTGGATATTAAAGGTCGTGTATAATTATCAATCAGCGAGTCATATATATAATTAATAAATATAAAGGTCCTGTCACGATGAAATTTTATGTGCGTATTCAATCGTATTTTTCAATACTTTGGATTCTCAATGAAAAAAAAAGCGTTTTTTCTCCTCTGAACACATTGCTGCTAATTCATACCGTTTGTTCGATTTATGGTCGTATATATATGTACATATATATTGCCACGATTCATCATCCATAGTCTTCTCATGCTTCGTGTGATCTCAAAAATGCTGTCGGGAGCAGCACCGTTTAAAAAGTTTCCTGCAACACTTTCTCGTATCTTTCCTGCTTAACGAGCTTGCATATCTCATAGGGCATTTATTTCCCTGACATCGACACTTTCAGACGCCATTAGGTGTATTCATTAACCATTCGTTGCCTACAAAAAAAAAACAAATACCATTTATAGTAGAGAAAAAAAAACTTCGGTGCCCGGATCTTCTTCGTATGATAATTAATTTTCGAGTCTGTATACATCACGTGTGTATGCTCGTTAAGTGTCGCTCTGTATCGAGGGAGAATTGAGCGCTGCGGACTTGGTCAAATCAGCGATACACGAGCGAAAAATTTTTTTTTTTTTTTAAATTTCAAAACAATTCCCTCAACGATAGAATAACTTTTTTCAAATCTTCAAAAAAATACCCGCCATACATATCGAATCTTGTATCGAACTTATTGAAATATAGAACGACAACAGTCTCTCATTGGCTGTCATTCGGAGCTAACTTCACCGTATCAAATCCATCCACAGCTCATTCAATCCTTCATGATAAGTAAAAAAAATAAATAAGTATATACCTTAAACGGAAAAATGTATCCGTTTACTAATAATGAAGAATATCATTTTGCTCATTTTAAGATGCTCCGTCACACAATTTCGCGAAATCCGCTGTTCACTCAAAGATTATGAAAATATTTCTTAGGCTAGTTGCGTATCGTCTTTTTGCGATCGTCGCGCTACCCGACCTTGCGGTCACGGGCATCGTAACTGGGATATCCCCTTATATTGGTGAGACAATACAACAGTAGTCCGTGACTATGTTGTACCTCACTAATGGATGGGCGTCCTAAAACAGACGGCGCTACGCAACTAGCGTATAATTCTCGTGAACGTTTTGCTTTCACACATATCGATGGAACAATGTCAAAGGAGCATATGGGTTATGTATAAGCATAGCTTGTACGTCCCTATGGAATTTAACCATCGATATAATCGTTTAACCCTAGAACGTCACCTATTTTTCGTCCCATAAGAGATACATGGTTTTTGCGGTCCCACAGACCACGTGTGGCTTGCTAGGGTTATAACACCCTTTTTTCCTCGGACACAGTTTGAACTCTGGTTACCCTATGCTAAAACTAGGTTAAAAAAAAATGAACCAGGTTTAAACCATGATTGTGGAACCGGCCTTAAGCGAGATTAAACTTTTCGTTAAATTATGTCGCAATTTTATTCGGTTGACCCGATTCGCATCGCGCAATTCTCCTCGATGTTAATTTTCGAGTCTACGCATATTTTCTGAACGTACTTAATAAAAAATAAAAAATTCACTCCATTCAATATATATTATATATAATAACGCGATGTGAGCGAAGAAAAAAAAAAAAGAAAAGCGAGGATATATCTCCAGGAGGAAAGCAGGATTATCACACACATTTTTTTTAGCAGATTAGCGGAGCATAAATATGATTGATTATTGGGTCGAGTATCAACGAGAGCCACATTCGGTCTACCGATCTTATCGCGTACGATAATCTCGCAGATATTTATTTTATTGTAACTCGTTGAATTTATCGCTTTATACAAGGAGACCAGGATGAAAAAATAAGATAAAATAGAAGAAAAAAAAAGAAACATGTGGATGCTCCGATGAACGATTTCACAGGAAAATGTAGTCGAAAAATTTCTGTTCCACGGCTCATTCAGGAGTGAAGGGGAGTCGGTTGTAAGATTCAGATATGTATGGAAACATCTCCGGTCGTAGATTTATAGGAAAAAAAAAATAGCATCACTCATTGTAGGAATTGATAAAGAAAAAAAAAATTATAATTAATAATGAAGTTAATAAATTTAATTTCTTATCGATAGACGAATATACGAGAATAATGTTATATTCTAGAAGTGCACAAGCGACTGTGCGTTAACGAGTTTGGCCTAAACTTCGTTCGCTGAGGTTGAGACCCTGCGTTAGTGCCATCGCCTTGAAACTCCTTTGAGTCTAGTCATGTACACCGAAGCGGCATCTCTAATGTTTGCTAAATATTGGCACTGCAAGAACCTCTGTATGGAATATGATATACATGCATATATACGTATAAATCCCAGATGTGCAATTTTTATCTCTCCAATCGAAATATATGGACCCCTTCAGAATAAAAATTTCGATATTCGTTATCTCGAAATTTATTCTTGTATCAATATGTATCGAAATCTTCAAATCCCATAATTCTGCTCGGCTGTTATTTGCGATTTTAACGTCACCATATCGAATCTAGCACCATCCAAGATGCCATATAACTTGACCTAAAAGTCAATCATAGCTATCAATTAACTTTCAGGATAAAGTTGAAAGGGGGAAAAAAAATCGTCGAGTCATCTTCGTAGGTGGAGTCACCGTCGAAGCTTCAAGTTATTTTTATCAAAAAGAAAATTACGATACAAGTCGAAAAATTTGCCCCTGCAATTTCCCTCACTATGTAGTGACATATTTCGGTGGGCGCTCCAAAAATGTTTATAATGGTATCGCAGGAGAGATTTAACTCTTTCTCGCTCTTGAGGGGACACGGCTCGATCCGGAGCACTCAACTTTATTGAAAATTTCGTTATATGTACATGTTTTTTATCGAAGTTTACTGGCAAGGATCACTGCGCTTCGAATCCTCATTATTAAGCTACACTAGGACCTCGATTTAACGGCCAGTGGCGGGACCGGCTCCGCATCGCACCTTGTTAAATCGAGGTTGCGTAGCCCGCCCATGCTGCATCTGCGCATCGGCACTCCGTGCTACGGGCCTGATCGGGGAGACTTTAAGCGTCCCCCACCATCTCCCACCACGCGAAAAACGGATCGATAAATGCGACATGGTGGGGACTGTCTATTAAATCGAGGTCCTAGTGTACGTGCAAGTGGGCAAAAAGCGTAGGTAGCTGATCGTCACGAACACGGTGGCGAGTTTTGGTACTTCGGGGTCTCCCCGTACAAGCTGTATATTGGAGAGAGTGCGATAGTGTTCTGGTAAAAAAAACTGCTTTAAAAATTCTATAAAATCAGTGTACTATTCTTGTGAGTTTTTGGATTTTCTCTTTTTTTTTTAATATCTTTTGAATCGCATCGTATCATGAATCTGATATTCTTAAAAAAAAACAAATTCGTTGCACGGCAACATATTGCATTGTCATTTTATAAAAATCTTTCGAGTCTCGTCAAATGCAAACACACATGCCATCTTGAGTCCGAGAAAGTGCAAAAGCTGGCCGCTAGGGACGTTGCGGGGTTTTTGTGCATATATAACGAACAGCGTGTGCGTCACAAATTACGAAAATGAAATAAACCCCGAAATTCTTCAACTTTGTCATGAAAAGTTCTTTGTTTGTTTTTCGTTTTTCCTTCCTTTATTATCATAAGTTTTGATGTGAGAATAGTCAAGTGGAAGAATGCCCATACACACATATATATATACATATATATATATATTTATTTATTTATTTATTCTATCTGTACGTGCAATATATATTACGAAATTTCGACTATTCTTTGTGTACCAGTGGGTAGTATACGACTTTTTGAATACGTGTGCCTCGCTTGCGCCATGTAAGCCTGGTGCCGTGTGTTGCTTGGAAGAGGAAGAAAAAAAAAACCACAGGCAAAAGAGAAAGAACGAAAAAGCATTTTAAGCTTTACGAAGCATCGAGTATACCTTGACAATTGCAAAGAATAGAAAGAAAAAAGTCTCTCGGCAAAGTTAAGACCGATTACCAAAATACCTTTATTCACTGTACAAGCGAAACGGATATAATATATGAACGCTGTTTTTTTTTTTTTTCGAAAAATTAATTAGATGTCGTTAGCCAAGTCGAATTATTCTTCAATGCTACAAAGACGTGATTGCTTTTGGCATTTTGAACCTTGAAACTTGAAGGCGTTATTTGTCATTGAAATTCGGGTAACTTATGTATACTGATTGATTGATTGATAAAAAAAAAATACATATATATAATATATTATGTATATTAGAGACATTGCTGAAACGCCACTCATCTGCATTTTTGTAGGAACACAAAATACAAGGAAAAAAAAATAATAAAAATTCATTTATACTAGAGAAAAATCTGCTGCCTCCGGATCGTGTACTCCGCTGAGAGTGTATTATAAAAAAAAAAAAAAAAATAGGAATACAAATTTAAAAAAAAAACGAAAGTGTGTGATAAAAATATAATTCTATAATCCATTGAGGCATAAAAAAAATGTATATGGGTCGTGTCACATCGGTGCAATTATAAAAAAAAAAAAATCTATAAAAGGCTATTTGAGTAACCTTATGAGTGTCAATTCCACTTTCAAACTAAATCATAATTTTGAGGGGAAAAAGAAAAACAATCCTCGGGCGAAGGGGTGAGAGCAAAAAGAAAATAAATATACGAGAGACAATGGGAAATTAATAATGATAATGGAGATGAAGATTGGCGTGGCACTTCGGCATTTATGCGACAAAGTGAGATTATTGATAATATAAATTAAAAGAAATAGTGAAAAGAAAAAAAAACGATGTAGCGAGAGGAGGCATTAAAAGATATGGCGAATACTTTTTATTGTAGGTATTTCATAGAAAAGAAATTATTAATAAAGATACTGTATTAAAAAAAAAACTCATTAAATAAATCAATGGTGTTTTCTGCCTATATACACGAAACAATAAATGCATCTCGTACTTTTGATCGAACGAGTTATTACAAAATTTGATCGAGATTATAACGGTTTTTCATTATTATTATTATTTTTTTAAATCCGATTCTATCGATATCTAATATACTATTGTCATTATACACACTGTAAAAAGTCGGCAATAATCTTAAGGACCTTCCATAATCATTGCTCGTTTTAGGGAAAAAAAGAAAAAAAAAAAACGCTTTGCCTATATAATTTGTACGAAAGTTTAAATCGGCGTGGCGAAAAATTACCAATTAAATTTTTATTATTATTATTTTTTTTTTCATCGTTACCACATATGGCCCTTTTGCACGTTAATTAGGCAATAATCGTTTTTTAAGTTGGTAAAAGAAAAAAATGATGATTACAGTCGAGCTATATATATCTCGTATTCAATTCTTTTCAGTACCATATAGTGATAATTAATATAATTATGGCAGTCGTTGTGTGATGAAACGAAAAATGTGACCTGCTTTCGTCGTGTAAATCACGAAAAAACGAAAAATAACCAAATGAAACTAGAAATTTTGTGATTCAATAAGATTCGTTTGTCGCATTTCGTCTCATCGAGGTTAAATTTCCCAGCTGACTACGAATCGTATTGAGTTTTGTGTGGATAACTAGAAAATTTCATGTAAGAACGAAGATTCATTAATTTTTCACATTTTTTTTTTCGTTTATCGATGATAATCTGATAGTTAAAAATGAAGGATCACGTTATATCGTTTGTTCAGAACAATCTTGTCTATTTTTTTTTTACGTCGTTGGTGCACTTTTGAATACTAGTTATGTATTATTTCACCATCACGCTAGAATATTATGTACCTTTGTTCGTTTATGTGTATTATAAATGCGCGAATTACTCATCATATTTCGAATAATTAATTACGAATTATTCAATTTACAGTCAAATCTGATGTATTCGCGATGCTCAGGACCGTTGGCGGCGCTGATCGCAGCCTGTCACGTGGTCTGAAAAAAGGGTTTTTCTGTCACACTATTAAACATTTTATTCACACTATCAAACATTTTATTCACCGACGCCCTACGATAAATGGTTCTAAAACTTACCACCAGTTAGCGTATCGCTTCGTGAGCATCGCGATATCTTAACGTTCCGGTAGTTTAAATCATTCGAATTGTTCTAATTATTTCAAATAATCGAATCATTCGAGCTATACGAGATATTTTAACCATTCGAATAAATCGAATGATCGAACAATTCGATTTATTCGATTATCGAGTACTCGATTCCATTGAACTCAGCCACTAATCGATCAATCCTAATATCAATATAAATATAGTCAACGATGCGAAACCATTTCCCTCACAACAAGATCGCAAAAAAATTATCCATATGTTCTCCCAAAGACTAACGAATTTTTATTTGACGCAAGGGAGAATATAAAGAGCAAAGCAAATATATCCATCCTTCTTTTTTTTTTCTGGGACATAATTGTCGCCTATAATTGTTCGCAAAGCAACACCCCAGACTGTACACACATATTTTATGAGTAAAATCGTCGAGGCGATCGAGTCTGAAACCTCTCACTCCGGTGTTGTGACCCCCAAAACATGTCTTTTAAGCAGTCAATACAACAAGAGAGTGTCCACGTTTATATTGTTCACAGACAGAAGACAAGTTCCCTTCTCTCTCTTTCTCTCTCTCTCTCTATTAAGTTTCATAGCAAAGACATAACCTCGAAATGAAATATATCTATCCCACGGTCTTACATACAGGTCTGGAAACTCCCGTCGTGTGGGTAGTTCGCTTATGGATGCCAGACGTGTAGTTCATATATTGCCCACTGTGATCGCTGCGATCTAAACTCCGGCGCGATGACGATGGGTGGGGGAAGTAAGATAGAGACAGCGCTAGCTTTTCAATCTCTATCTCACCTTAATGTATACTACTCGTTTTTAATATTATTGCAGACTAATTATAACACGCAGTAAAACGAAAATGCTTATTTTACAAAACCTCTGATTCCAACTCTCTGACCCCAAGCAAGTGCGAAAAGCATGACCGATTTTGAGTTATGTCAACGGCATAGTAAATTTGGTTCAGTGGCAAACTTCTTGGGGCGCTATCATAGCATTTTGGGTTCAAGTCCACTTGTGGTATTTTTTTTTTTTTTTTTTTTTTTACATATATAAATGTCGTTAAGTATGTCAGTTGTTGAAACACCTGCTAATGAAAATAAACATGGTAATTTTTTAATAAAAATGGTGCATTGGTAATTTTAAATAATGAAAGTAAATATGTAAGTATATTCGTAATTTTTCTTTTAGCCAGGTTCGAGGTTTTTTAAATGAACGTAAGTCGAAATAAGGAATAAAATTTCTTGCGCAAAACATTGTCATTAGGCACCCGGAAAAACGACACCTTTGCATTACCGGCTTTGCGGCCGCTATTACAATAAGGAACAGCGCACCGTCTTGGCATTTTAGCCAATTTTTAAAAATCTTTTCTTTTCTTATGAGAGTTTCGTTGACAATATCCTATCTGACACGGGGATTATGAGGTTATGTTTGAGAAAACGCAGTAGGCAGTAGGAGGATAGATCGCAGAGACGAGTAGTGACGGGATTACGAACTACTCCAGGGCTTCAATAAGCGTTCTACCCCCACCACTTGATTTTGTGATGAGTGTCCAGACCTGTATGTAAGACCGTGATCTATCCAAACAAAAAGGCCTATAATATCATAATATGGAATGAATAAGGAGTCGAATAAGCGAATCCGACAAAATCCACATATAGCCAACTTCATATCATGGAACTAATTTCAATAAATACACAAAGCCCGCAACAGGAGAGAGACATTAGGATAGGAATGCGGTTTATAAAAATTAGAATATTTAAAAAAAGAAGAAAAAAACGCAAAACAAATACTCTGACGATGAAGTGATGAGCATGGACAGATGACGAAAAAAAAAAATAGTAACCACGATACACTCGAATGTGTACTTATCCAGAGGGGCGTGTTTATTATAATTGTTATATATATATAATACAGTACCAGACATTAAAATCATGTTATTGCAAAAAAATCATTTCTATTAAGTGTGTCATAAAAAAAAAAAATTACGATAAAAAATAAACACGAATTTAAATGGTGTTTGTAGTTATATAGCTGCGAGCTCAGGAGGACTATGCGAAACAGAGCGGGCTCTTTATATACTATTAAAAAAAAAATGGGCTATCGTATGAGTCCGTTTTTATTGCATAGCGTCTTGGCATAACGCAATCTGTACAATTGCATATTAAAAACAAATAAAGAACACTGCGCACGAATAAACACAAAAATAAGGAAGAACTATATATATACAGGCCCGTCGAACTGATATCGATTCCAAAGTTTTGGTGTCAATAGAACTTATAGTATTATATCTTCTATTATAACATGCACTTCAGATCGTTGGACTCTTTCCATGGGGACTTGGAGAAAAAAAAACCCTGCTATACTTGAATGATTATTCAACCCTGTCATTGGCCATATTGTCTGGAATTTAAGGTTTTCTTTATTTCAATTCTACATTCGACTTTGCGTCCACGGATCAATTTCGTGAATCTCTTTTGAAATTGTGACAAAAAAAAAAATCTAACCCAATAATGATCGATTTTGTAAATTTTCATTGTTGTTTATTATTTATCGGATTGAACCACACGCTCATGAGATATCATCGGGGAGAAAATTGACCATATCAATCGCACGAATGTTTCTCTTGTAAATACACGATACTCTATCATGCACCTGACTATATAGAGCGCAACGTAGACAATAAAATAAAAATTGTGTCGTGTTTAGAGCGCTTGAGATATTCGAGTTTATATGGATTAAAAGGAGAAGAGGAGGAGAAGACGAAGAAGGAAAATAAGAGTTTTGAATGAGCAGAGAGTTCAAGAATCCCATGGCGAGGTTACTGCGTTAGTTCATAATAAATTAATTATTTCATTTGAACGTTAAATTATATTGTAAAATGTACATTCTGACAATGGAAGTAAATCTATAAAAATCTTCCAAATGTTTTGGAGTACTTATTGATCCATCATCGTCGTTGCGGTAAATAAAAGCAAACAAATTTGAAGCTCCAAGTTGATCATGCTTCAGAAAAATGTGGCATTTTAAAAATGGAAATTAACACTTTGCTTTAAAACTACGTTTTAAGACTGGTGCTATTCTTCATGTAGCGATTCTTTCACGAAATACGTATCGTTAGGCTTCGATTCTAGTTATATGTAGTTAATTATATATACCTAATTAACTATATATACCTACCCTAGTCCGAAAAGCAACCACGAAACAACTGTAAAATAACCGGTTGCTTTGGGCGAGCAACTAACCGATTCGCAATCGTGTTGCAACCATCGCTGGAAGTCGCGGTTGGTTTCACAACCAAAATGAACAACCGTGTAAGTAACCATCGACAACCGTTAAATAACCGTTGCTTTTGGGGTTATTAGGTTTAGATTTTTCACAGAAAGTAACCGGTCATTAGTTGGTTGTTTTATGGTTATTTGACACAAAAACAACGGTTACTATTCCGGCTCCTACATATTATTATAGATATAAAAACGAACACGATTAAGAGGGGTGATATTAAATATTTTCTTTGAGAAAACAGAAAATATCGACGATCTTAAAGAAATATATTGTTCGGGGTATATAGCCATGGCAAACAGTTCGGTTCAATGACGACGGAGCCATTGAAAACGACTAGTCGAATTGACCATGAAGTCATAGGAAACCAACCGTTTAATTGACCAGAAAGTCATACAAAACGATAAACCGTTTAATTGACCGCAAATCCATGGGAAGTAATAATACCAGTGCGAATTCAAATAGTAATTTTTACATATTTCCGCTGGTCTTTGATTAATCTGTAACATATTGGTCTTGTTGACGCATAAGTTACCTGCTGAAATCGAAAAAAAAAAAAATAGAGGAGCCTTTTGCGTCTAATATCAACTACGTAGAGGATCCCGCTATTTTTTTTTGTTCCATCAAACCGTCTACGAGAAAAATGGGTTAGAATTTTTTTGAGATTATGTTAATCTGACGCCTCTCACTTTTAAGATTATATTTATACGGTAGGGCAGAGCAAGAACCAATTATTCATCGCTATATTTTGAATTCGGTTAGAGGTAACCGAGCAACATTATATATTTTATTGTTTATGATACATACTTACTTCCACTTGTACTTTATACGGTGGAAAAGTGACACTAGTCTGCCTGATGACACTGCACACCCAATTAACCCCATAACATTGGGTAATTTCAACTTCTCATCCACCCGTCTCCCATGAAACTCCGCGAGAGCTTCACCCTTAACTATGCCTTGGGGATTAAATGGAATTGCAGTTGTGATTCTTTGAAACCTTGTTCTCATCGAAACATCCATCCTGTCGCTTGCCATGGGATTGACTGTTTTTCCACTCAATATTGGCTAACTAAAATATTCTTCAACTATAAAATGATTCTACAATACATAGCACAATTTGTATCAATCTATTGATTTATATTTAAAAAAAAATAATTATTATATGTTAACGATTCAAATATCACATTTTTTCTAAATATTCTGTACGCTTGTATGGGCATGGTATGGGCCCATTGACAATGTTTCATTTGTAAAACGGCAACGAGGCGGCGCCATGGTAGATTGCGTACAGAGCGAACATGAGAGCGAATTAAACGTCGGTTTGAATTTACATTTATTTAGGACAAATATGGTACAGAGTTTGAATATCGAGACTGCACCACGGCACGGGCTGTAAGACGAACGGCCTCGTTATTGACTGAGCGTTGGGGCCGAAGCAAGATCAGCGATATATGGTTTTTAGAACCAGGCCTGCTAGTCACACTTGACAAAGTCAATCCAATAAACATCGAAGTGTAACAATTTCAACTCGTATTCACTGCTGTGTTAACTGATTTCGATTTGGTCATTAAGCATAAAGATAAAAATCCGCGATTACAATTATATTTCGTTATAGTTCTTTATTATTATCGTTACTGTTCCCGCCTTATACTTATTTCAAGTTTTTTCGTTTTCTCCCTTTTGTTCCATTTCCATTCTATTTCTCGAGACCCCGCCCACAGTGTGTTGTCTGCAGAGTCACTCTTTCTTAATATGCACTACTGTATCGCATTTGCACGGGGGCACAGGGAAGAAACTGCGGAAAACCTTGCCCAAACCAGAGGCTGCTACGTTTTACTGACTTCCAGTTGTATTACCATCAAAAACTTTCGAAAACTGCCTTTTGTGCGGTAGATGGCAAGCCAGTGGATCATTGAGCGATCACCCATCCCAGCACTGGCTAATACTGCCAATCAATTATTTGAATATTAATAACAATAAAAAATTTCAAAAAAATTTCCCACAACCAGTGCCATAGCGGGCAACCGATGCATCTACGAGGTTGGAAATGATTTCACAGCAGGATCTAGCTCAAAGTACGGAAATGAAACATGATTTGTCATGAGTGTGTACTTAGTGATGGCTTATAATAAAAAGTAACTTCACATATTTGGGCAAACGGTGGAGTCAAGGAAATCGGTGATCGTTGTCGAACGGCTTATCAGGCCCTCATCGAAATTTCCGTCGTATGCAATTGGTTCCGGACCCCGGAGACTCTTACCACGTATAAAGTCCCTGACGATTTTGGGATTTACGGTAGACATCGTCAAACGGGAGCCCCACGTGACTAATGCAAGTGGCTTGAGAGGAAAAAAAAAAGTGAACAAGTAAATAATTCGTCATCGAGAGTTATGAGCAGTGTTCAATACGCTAGTTCCACGGTTCGAGTAGCGCGGCTAGTGGCAAAAATTTTCTTCCCCGCAAAGGTCCATTATTAAGGTGCCATTTCATGGGCAGTGAGCAGCAGGAGCAGTTTAGTAACTTACTAGATGTTACTAACATCAGTCTAGTGATTTGACGCAACAGAAGAGCTGCTCATAAAATAGCGACGTCTACTGCTAGCGTTTGCTGCTCTGCTGTTCGGATGAATGAACTTCAAGCAGCAAAAACTTGCGCCGGAAGTGCTAGTAACTTTCATTGAATTACCGCTGCTGCTGCTCACTGCCCATGAAATGGCACCTTTAACGTGCTATTTTATGGACAGTGAGCAGCAGCAGCAGCATTTTAGTAACTTACTGGCTGTTAATAGTTTCAGTTTGGGGATTTACTACCGTTGCAACGCTGCCTATGAAATAGGGATTGCCTCCACAGTGGCAATCTTGATTTGAACCTCGATTCAAAGGTGTAAAAATGTCGCACGAACGGTACGAACAAAGATTATATCACTGGCAAATTGAGTGCGCATGAAAAACATGCTACACATTGTACTTTGTACAATACAAACAGTTACATTTCGTAAAATACATTTCTCTCTCAATAATACTTTGCTCTGCTGCATCGAAATTAATATGAATTGACTTTGCAAACGAAATCTGGATGCTGGGAATAGTGAAAATGTGAAAATACAACAATTGACCCCCCCCCCCCCCCCCCCCCAACTATCAAAACTGGAGGCGGAATTCTTTACGAATTGAATTGCAGAGCAGTGGAACTTTTGTACATGCGACTATATGTCCATAAAGAGTATGTGTTAGAGTGGAAACAGCGAGATCCCTGATTTTCAAGTGTTTGTAGGACGCCTCCGCTAGAGGGCCTACGCGTATGCGCAAACGTCTTCAATATTTATAGCCTGGAAAAACGCTTAAGGCCATCGCCGCGTTGCGCTATATAGTTGTAGATTTATGAGCAGTGGTACTAGCGAACAGACATCAATTTTGAATTATGCCTCTGATAGCCGTATTCATAGTCGCGCTTCGGTTCTGAAATTTAGGGTCTAATGGCTGGTTTATGCTTCGGCCGTTACTTAAGAAGATTGATGCAAAGATTGGCCCTCGAGCGTTTATGCAGTCAAGATTGTAACTGCATAAACGCTCCAGGGTCAATTTTCACATCAATCTTTTTAAGTTACGGTTGAAGTATGAACCAGCCATTCGGAAGCTGTACACGTTTTACGTGCAAAAGACCGGAAGTTGCGACCGTGAAAAATGACTCTCACAGGGCGACCATGAATATACAGCTGTGAGCTATCAATCGATTACATACTCGATCTTCTTCCAGAAGATTGTAAGGTGAAATTATGTGGCGTCGCAGACATGTCCTCACCAAGTCCTTGAGACGTCGTAGCTCCAGTGGATTGGCACAAGGATGATACAACATAACAACGGCGCCGTGCTGCAATTGCATATTCACTTAGCCTTTTTATTTTCGCAATAAACCCATTTTGTCTAATTTCTTTTTCTTTGGTATCGACAAGGGTAGCGCTGGTCGTTTGGGACCGAAAAAAAAAAAACGAAAATGATTTCGAATCAATTTTGTTTTCAAAGAGATAATAGAATTAATTTATCGCGAAAATTTAGATTAGATTGTGGAATACTTGTTAGGCCAAAGCCATTAGTGGTTCATCGAAGCCCTCGATTTTGATTGGTTCTTTAGGAAGTTTTCTAGCATCCCTTTTACTCGATGTCACACCGTCATGCACTAAAGCGCAAGGGGGCGCTACAGGATGCTTCCAGCAGAACCAACAAACATACGAGCTCGACAAGTGCTTTTGTACCGTATATTCGGTCCCGCCTGCGGTGGCACACCTTGCGGTAACAAAGGGGAAAGCATTTACACGAAAAGGGGTAACGTATCGCGCGGATTGTTTAATAAAATTACTCCTGCAGTAACGAGATTACCTCCATACTGTGAAGCCATCGCTGTCTAGGCAGAAATTTATATTCACCGTAAACGGGATAAACAGGTCTATGAGTTCCGCTGCAATGAAAACGTTGTTATAAATTAAAGAATTCTTTCGCATTCTGCCTCATGAATGATACTTACTACAGGGGTATGTCCTCGTCGTATTCGATAGTTTCATTCATGCATTTGTGGCTTGCCTGAACAGAAACCACAAGTACTATGTTACGGACGAGTAAACCGTTGTATAATTTAAGTTTAATATAATCATCGGCTACATGTTCTATGCAAATAAAGAGACAAAGGGACGATGATTCGCTATTCGTACTTAATTCAGAACGAACGTATCGTAAATTTTCTTGGAATTAATGAATTGAATATATTGTTATAATTATCAAAGCGAGACGCGACGATACGACATTAGATAGTCACTGGACTGAAGATAGATACTCAAGACACACCGATAACTACGACGACTGACACTTGACAACGGTTGCCATGAACTGGGATTAGATGGCAACTAGAATAACAACAGATCGACAGTCTTATTCAAGACCTCATGTCACTGGGACATATGTCATCCCGCATAATAAAATCGCTCGTGGCTCCAATAATAATTCATAATCGGCTATTTGGAAAATTGTAAAATTCGGGAAAAACTGAAAGTGCTTTTTTCTATGGGATTTTTTGTATGAACTCAAGACCATAACTCACGATTCAAACGATGGATATGCGTAATTATTTTTTTTTTGTTTTGTTCGTTATGGTCCTGGAAAAGTTTTCGGGGAAAAAAAAAATCGGGACATTCACAGAGGAAAGTCGGAAAATTCGGACAAATTTCAAAAATCATAATTTTTGTATGCACTCTCGATCATAACTGACGATAGGAACGACATACATGGTTGATTCTTTTTTCGTTTTGTTCGTTATGCTCTCGGGATGGAAATAACTCAATCGAATGTTTTGAATTGAAAAAAAAAAAAAAATCTGAAAGATCTTGAGAAAAATCTGGAAAAAAGGCATTCCAGCCTAAATTAAAATAAAATTACATTTGTTTTTTTCTTTTGTGTTTTGTTTCGGGATCTGTTCGACAAATGTAGTTATTTTATTTTGTTTACGCATTTCCACTAGCTTTTCACAAATTCACAAAACGAGCGCAAACAAATTTATTGAAATTTGGACAGGACAACGTCTTTCGGGTCAGCTAGTAATTAATTAAATAAATATGAGTAACTGAAAAAAATCTATGAAAATGATTTTTTTGAATAATTATCGGTAAATATTGCGAATCAGGGCTGCAGCTCGAAACTGTTCCAAATTTTTTTCTGGTATTTGTTATCATTAAAAAATTATGTTCACCCAATATTTACCCAAAAACACAATTGTATCAACACCAGAAAAAAAGTATTTTTGTTAGAAAAATCTCTGAATCTATTCTTGGCAAATTTGCAGATGTTTCTTGAAAGTATACTTGATTAATTTTTTTTTTTTTAAGTTACAGCATACGCCGTAATGTATATTACACGCATGATCACTCGGCCCACAGAGCGCATAAATTTCTTACAATTTTTACACCTTAAGATACAATAATTTACTTGCATGAAGAAATTAATGCAATGTTTGTGAATTTCGGAAAATATTTAACTATGACGGAATGATAAAAAAAAGAAAGGAGTAATCATTTACACGCGAGTTCTCTGTTATAGAAAAAAAAAAAAAAATGATATTTGGTTCCACTTACTTGATAGGCCCATGGTATAGTGACGTTGTAGAGCAACGGCCTGATATTAAAATCCGGTGTTATTTTGTTGCCGTAGCAAGTATAATTAACAGGAGATTTGTTCCAATCGACATCCAAGCTTGTCTGATAAACGGAGAAGGCATTGGAATTTATGTCTCAAACGCAATATTATCGCATAATTTTCTTTTTTTTTATTACTTTGCCATCGTCGCAACGATCGATCTTTCCCATTCGCGCACCACCCTTTTTTCCCCAAATTTTTGGTGGCGGAGTCGGATCGTTGGGTCCACCCGGCATCCAACGACCCGTCCAATTCTCCAAATCTGGAGATTCCGTAGTCTCTCTACGAGTCATTCTACCGTTTACATCAAAATCATTTGGATCTAGCAGATTCAATATCGCGTCATTGGCACGATCTGAAAGATCGATTTGCAGATTTTTGTCACGAAAATATGAATTCGTAAATAATGATAATAATTTTTGTAATGATAGTTACAATAATAGTAACTCGCAATATTATTGTTATCGGTAATTATGATAACTCGTTACATAATTGTTAATTTTACTATAAATATTCGTCGTAATAATAATTTATAATATAAATATTATTATTATTATTAATTGTAAATATTATATCGATGAAATATAATTACCGTCGAACGAATTTCCATCGTATTCCGAAGATAATGAAATAGTTATGGCTCCGTTGTATAATAAAAACACGAATGTGAAAAATTTCCACATTTTATATTTCAATATTTTACAGGTTTATTCGTTTAAACCCATGCGTTTTATAGTAATACGACATATGGGGTATGACGTTTGACTTGTGATATTCTAGGTTAAGTACACGACCTATGTGATGTTGGCTTAGTTCGAGTTGTCTCTCTCGACTCGAGATGCTCGAGATAGACTATAGACTGATAGACAATCCACCTAAGAATTCACAGGAAACTTGAAGGAAGTGCAGAAAAGTTTGAACAAGAGACTCCATTGGCTGGACAATTTTGAATTTTCGATTATTTTTTCATTCATTTGATTATTCTTTATTCGCTTGTTTATTTTTTTTGTTGACCTATAGGTCAACAAAACTTGGAACAATTGTTGTCTCTGGCTCTAATATCTTTGTCAAGTGTTTAAAGTGCGAAGTCAGTCGTTTCGTCCATGGCGGAGTACGCCGAGTACGCGCTGTACGCGGTATATACTGAAATGAATACTTTTACGAATAATTGCATCAGCGTGGATTAATAATTTACTCTTCAGATGATCCTTGCATAGACTATTCTATCTATTTTGACCTTAATTTACAATTACTAAAGTTTATGACGTTTATAAATCGCTTGTACACCACGGGAGTGATCAAAAGTTATAGGTTTTTTAATTCAAATTATCAAAACAAAAAAACATGACGCATGGTATGAATAACCAGTCAGATTCATATGTTTAATTGAATCTTATTCCATCGGAATTGGATGAAAAACATTTTATTCGTGTCAGTAAATCATGCTGACGAACGAACAACGATTAATTTCCTAATTATAAATTTAAAAAGTTGTGCACTCACTGAACTATATAGCCTAACGAAGCAAGTTTTTCAGGCAACTTCATGCAGATGACGCAAGACTTCACTCCGTGAAGTGAACTCATAAACGAATCTTGTCAAATTTTTCCTAACCCTAAACTCATGCAAATTTGATGTTATATTAATTCATTCGGCCTCACTCAAATTTAATCGATCTGTAAAAAAATCAAACCACGAATATTATAATCTTATAAGTTCGATTTTATATCGCCGCGATGTTTCACACTTTTGACTGCCCTTTTGCGCCAGATTGGGGGCGAGAATTCGATTACGATTTTTTTTTTTAATAAACAAAAATAAAATAAAAAATAGTCACTAGCATTAATTACAACATATTATGTACTTATTGAAAAATCTCGATTCATAGTTCGCGAGTGTAAATAAGAGAACAATGGAGGAACAACGAAAGCCTAACATTATATTTCATCCCATAATATCTTCGATACAGAAGATAGCACTTTACGAAACGAAAGCTGTAAGAAATAATTCTGTATACAACTAATAAATATATGATGCATTTCATAGCGATCGAATTTCAACCACGATATTTTGGATCAACGAATTTTTTTTTCAATCTTCCATATCTGGGGTAGTTTTTTTTTTTATTATGAAAAAAAACTAGGATTTTATAAAATCTGAGAAAAAATTAGAAAAAAACTCAAATATGAGATGTCAGAGGTTTAACTAGGAAATATGAAAATTTCAATGATGCGAGAGTAATATTTGAAAATTATTGAAGGATAATTTCAAAAATACGTAAATTGATTCTTGAGGATCCAAAAAAAAGGACATTGGAAATTTAAAAAGCTGCGAATAAACTATAATCATACTATTAGATAAATATAATTTTCCCAAACGACATAGATAAGAAAAGAAAATTTTAATCAATAGGCATTTTTATCGTCGCAAAATTTTTTGTCTGTTTTGGCCATCAAGAATTCGTTCTCTTAATAATTTTTTTCTTCGTATCAAATTTCCGAATAGAAAAAAAAATTTTACTCTTGAATCGAAAATTTTTCTAAAAGCACACGTGATTTTGAAAAATCTGAAAAAATCATCGCCCTCGGGTCATGAAATTATGTAGCTACATAAATTTTTAAACAAAAAGTTGGAAAAAAAAAAGTTGGGGTGTAGTTCCGAAAAGTCCATGTACCTCCGATTAATTTGAAATTTTGTATACTCCTGTAATTTGGACTCGCCGATCACGAATATGATGGTAAAAATACCCGAAAATTTGATTTTCAAGGTCAAAACTCACAAAAATTAACTTTTAAAAAGTTTATCTATTTTATTTTGATAAGTGTAAATGGCAAAAGCGAAATAATATCAAATAAAAGCCTCAAAATAAAACAAAATACAAAACAAGGAAAAAA
Organism: Rhorus exstirpatorius; assembly: GCA_963564615.1. NCBI lineage: Eukaryota > Metazoa > Arthropoda > Insecta > Hymenoptera > Ichneumonidae > Rhorus > Rhorus exstirpatorius. The sequence continues at coordinate 40,765,982 of OY751314.1, read as the reverse complement.
TGCACTTATCGGAGCATTATCCCATTTTTCTTGAAAAAGAAAAAAAAATAAAATGGGTTTTAGACAAAAACTGTACGGAACATAAAAGATAGATCTTTTTATAGGATACAAATATTTGTACGAAACATTTTTCTCTAAAATCAACGCTTATCGAAATAAAATAGAAAAACTTGTTAAGAGTCAGTTTTTTGTGAGTTTTGATCTTGAAAATAAAATTTGCGGGTATTTTTACTAACATATTCGTGATCAGCGAGTCCAAATACGTGAGTATAAAAAATTTCAAATTTATCGTCGGTATGAACTTTTCGGAACTTGATCCAAAAATTGCACCGTTATACTTTCAGCATTTTTATTTGATGGGCTCGAACAACACCCTGACGCGTTTTCGTGTCTTGAAAATTGATCGTACGGAGCCCAGAGAATTGATAGCGGTGGACGATAAGATTGAATATTCGCCGGATGAAATAAAAGATTTGGTCAGCATGATAGACATGGGAAATAGAAATCGCGCTGGACAACGAAGTAAAACCGGCGGATTGGCCAAAGTCGTGTCAGCTTTTGGGATAGTCGGTAATGTGCCTCATGATTTTCTTGTTCGTAGGCTTTATAATGATCGTTATCGGGGTATCGGTGTTAATATGACATTGCATTAAGATTTTTTTTTTCTTTTTTTTAATAACATTTACAGTGAGTTTTGAGCCATACGAGCTTATTTTTCCAAGTTATCGATTAATCGCAATTTGCTCGATTTTTTTTTTGTTCAAAAACGATTTTTCTGTTTTTTTTTTTTCACAATAAAAAAAATTTCGCCGACCTTTTTCATTACTTTTCAAATTTTCGTTCGATCGAAACTGTGAGAAGCAAATTTTTTTTTTATCATTGGATGAAGGAAAATCGAAGGTTCAAAGCTCATTATAGATCATCCTAGCAAAAAAAAAAGTCAACAATATTCTAGGACGTACACGTTGTTTGAGTCTCCTCGGAATTTGCATGAACAAATTACGAGTCATTATTGACAAAGTAGAAAAAAAAATAATATTTATGAAAACGGTATTGTTGTTTGTAATTCTGAAAAAAAAAAAAAAAAAAAAAAAAAAAAAAATGCTCAAATGCGAATCCGCTTGTAATTTTTTTTTCTTCCGCTGGACATTGATCGCTTATCGTCCGACCGATTTATACTTGGGTTTTGCTATTGCCAGCTTTTTTTTCCTTCCTTGTGGAAGGAAATTTTCACAAATTGGGAATGAGAAATGCAAAAGCTTTTGGGCTCCTCAATTTCGCATGTCGTCGTTGGTTTACTTTTATCTTTTTATTTCCTACCATGGCTGTTTATGCGAAATTATTTATATTTTTCGTGGCTCGATAGTAGGGATAAAGATGGCAAAAACGAGTATCGTGATGAACAAATGATCCATATTGATGTATTTTGGTAAAAAAAGATTAACGACGATGCGCTCTGTCATCGCAGAGAAAGGTGCCATGGCCGCGTTCAGAGATTTAGACTTTCGAATTTAACGATATTGAAACAACTAATTTTTCACCGTTTCACCTGTGTATCTGTGAGCAATAATTTTTTCCACGACTCGTGAACTCATCGCCACATTCGAGCGTTGCAATTAATTCTGAGACTTCAGAGTGATTTAATGGCGACGCTCGAAAGTCATGATTGAGAATGAGGCTCCTGGGGCCACTGAATAGGAATAGAGTCCAAGGTATTCGCATTCTCAATCCGCTTCCTCAATTGATGCGCAGACGCACACGCACACACCTCTGTTTATTTAATTTCTGCTCTGTCACTGGTACATTAATCGTATCCGGCTACCAAGAATCGGCAAGGATGCTTTTAAATGGTTTTAAGCCAAGGGCGAGAGGTCAGCGTAACACCAAAATTTCATAATCATGCATTCTCGAAAATGACTTGATGAAAATTCAATGAGTTTTCTAATAAAAAAAAAAAAAAACAATGCGTAATCATGCCACGGAGGCAGTTATAACTGCGTTATTACTCCGAGTAACGCGAAAGAGATTAGCAATTTTGGGTGAAAAAAAGAAATTCTACCCCAAACGTATTTCCCTATAACGGATCCTTGCACTCATGGCTTTTTTACTGCCCAGTCGTAATCGATTCAATAATAGTTATCATCTGGTTTCCTTCACATTTCTAAAAATATAATTCAATCGCAATAAAAGCCAAATCCAATAGAGGCTTTGGGACAAAATGTTTTCGCTCAATCACATTTATTCAAAATCCAGGAGCGAATTCATTGTAGTTCGAGAAAAATTTCGCTAGGTGGCGCAGAAGCAAAAAAGTCGTACTCGCAAGTGCAACGACGCGTCCTGTGCATTCATAAGCCGGCGAACGCGGAACTAATTCATAGCATGACGAATCTTGTATGATATTAATTACCCAAGACTCAGAAATACTGATTACTACTTTACGAAAATATTTGGCATTCGCACAACCGTTTATTGCGTTTCAACTGATCCGTTAAGGTCCCCCGACGAATTTCTCATTACTTCACAATACTCTGATGACCTCTTTCAATGCTCTGGATGAATCTTGTCTCTGTGATATAATTCTGCATCTATTTTGGAAATTTCGTTGAATTTCATTGACTCACGTTCGTCATGATTTTTTTTACTGTAAAACTCTTTGAGACGAGTAAAAGAGCCTTGTGATAAGTTGGAGGGCATCGTACATGACTGCTGCTCACTACCGTTTGCTTGCTAACAAAGGGAGTGATAATAAAGCAGCGCATACGAGTGGCGATACGACCGGGGAGCCCAAGAATCATCAAGAACAACAACAGCCAACCGTGCACAAACCGACTCAAACCGGGTTCTCCTGGAAGGCAATGTGGCAACGTGACACTTTTCCCAGATTAGTAGCGGCTTTCGGTCTTGTTGGTAAGGTTCATAATGAGCTTATCGAGCACCTGTCTTTTTTTTTTCTCTTCTTTTTCGTTACGTTCGGTCGTTAAATACATATGGGCGACGTTTGGGCCACATGTGGGTGAAAACTACGAAGAAAAAAAAAAAACACAGTTGCGGGTATGTACATAAAAGGATACTCGGGCATGGCGATATTGTTGTTGTTTTTTTTAAACGTTATTTATATAAATTTTTATTTAAAAAAAAGCACGAAAGAGTCCAGGCTGCGAATAGTTATAAACACAGATTTGGCATGCTAACTTTTTTTTTACCATTCCCCCCCACCTTCCAATCGTAATACCATTACATGGGTTTTGGGCAGAAAGGAATGTGTCGATAGGAACAAAAAAAAGCTGTGAAACAACTTTTGTCAGAGAGACAGGTGGATCCGCCAGTAGTTTTTATTTCGCAAATCTTGGGTAGAACAGTCGCTAAAGCAGGTATCTCTGGATTTTTTTAACTGAAAGGTCAGTGAAACGCGCTTTTGTTCGTCGCAAGCTGTAATAACGAGGCGAGCAAAAGGACCGGAAGATATTTTGATAATTGAAAAAAAAAAAAAACAAGAACGTTGGATGTTGCATGGGTGTTTGGTCCGAAACACGTAACAGAGATACCTGCCTAGCCTTCTATTCGAACTTCAAAAGGAATAATCGTTTTTAAAAAAAAATGATATTTCACGAGGAGTTCGTTTCTCCCAGAGAGCGTTTCATTCCAATTTTTATATTCCGTCTTTAGGAGCGTGTATACTTTTTTTTTTCCCCTCGATCAAGCACGCAGACTCGTTTGATCGGGGTTTTTTTCTTTTTCCTTTGGCTACCTCGGGAAATCTGACTGTGCAATATCGAAATATCTCCCAAAGGTTTCGTTCGCTTTCTGGAAGGCTACTACATAATTTTGGTGACCAAACGACGCAAGGTAGCCGTCATCGGTCATCACACGATATACAAGATCGAAGATACGTCAATGATTTATATCCCGAACGATGCGGTTCGTCTCTTTCATCCGGACGAGCAGAGATACGTAAAGATGTTTCAGAGCATCGATCTGAGCAGTAATTTTTACTTCAGTTACTCGTACGATCTTACCCATACGCTGCAGAGCAACATGGCACCACCGAAGCACATTAAAATCGACATACCATCGGATTCAACGAATAAAAAAGGTCCCGAGGATGACGACGAGAGCGCCGATGATTTCTTCGATATGTGGGCTTTTCGAAAGAGTTGGGAAAAAAATGGGTATGTCCACGAACTTTTGATCATAAGTTTTCGTCGCCGACAAATTGCGGTGATTTTTCTTGGCACAAAAGTCATCGAATGACAGCCAACATTATAACGGAATGTTTAGGGTCCCTAAAAATAGTTATCGGTGGGGATCCGTTCCTAAAGCATCGAATGGCGCGATACGATTCGTCGTTAATCCAATAAACAAAAAAAAAACAAAAAAAAAAAAAAAAGCAAAATATAACATCAATGTCCCCTGCGTATTTTTAGCTATGGAGAAAAATCTATAGATTATGCGATTCGAAGTAATCCCCATCGTCGATTCGTATGGAACTGTCATCTTTTGAGCTCGGTTGAGAAGGATTTGCATCCGGATTGGATTATGTACGTGACTCATGGTTTTATCGGACAATCGAATGTCAGTATTTTCGGTAGATCGATCTACATAACGCTTATCGCCAGAAGAAGCAACAAATACGCGGGAACGAGATTTTTAAAGAGAGGAGCGAACTTCGACGTGAGTTTTTGCAATATTGGCCCGCGGGATTCCTGACATTCGATACGAGCCAGGATTCATTGTTTCGGGCCTCTGTATTCTTTGACAGGGCGACGTTGCCAATGAAGTGGAAACCGAACAGATCGTTCATGATTCGGCGGTGAGCTCTTTGAAGGACGGTCGTTTCAGCTCTTTCGTGCAGATGCGCGGTTCGGTTCCCGGCCACTGGAGTCAAGACATCAGCAAAATGGTGCCGAAGCCCACGATATCTTGCGATTTGACCGATCCATACGCCGAAACGCCAGGTATATACCGGCATGACACAATTTACCGAACGTTTTTAAAGGTGCCATCATCCAGAATTTTATCAGAAGTTCCCGTATATCTCGCTATAATATTTCGTTCCTTTCCCATTCTTTCCATCCCTCGTGACCGTCCCGGAGTGTCGTCTGCAGCCAATCTTTCCTGATCCACCGCCGTTGTTGTTGCATTTGCACGAGGGCTCATGGAAACTGCGGAAAACCCGGTGGCCTTTTTTTTTTTTTTTGGGGGGGAGCAGTGAAGGCTAGCGTAAAATTATAATTCGAACAAGTCCAAACGAAATGTACTCACGGTAATGCAGCAGGATGTCTTTCTTTCAGGCGCTCATTTCAATCAACTCTTGAAAAGATACGGTTCTCCGATAATAATACTGAATCTCGTGAAAAAACGGGAGAAAAAGAAGCACGAGAGCACGCTGAGCGAGGAGTTGAACGCTGCAGTGAAGTATCTCAATCAATTTTTGCCACCCGAGCACAATATTCAGTACATAAGTTTCGATATGGCGAGAGTTAACAAGGGGTAAGGAGTAACGGAAACACTCGTTAAAGACCGATAAATTCCTGGAAAATTTTAGACAACCATGACTGATTCGTAAAAAATATTGTATCGAAGGTAGATTGAAATTTTTTTTTTGTAATGTCACAGTAAAGACGCAAACGTGATGGGACGTCTGGCAAATATAGCGAACAACGCCGTCGTCAAAACCGGTATATTTCAGTCACAGGAACCTTATTACAATCAGAAAAATTTTTCTTCCTCATTGTTAAACACCAAGAGACCACACAAATCTGACTCGAGTCCATGTCCCGAGACACAGAATACGAAATTAATCGTCAATAATACAACGTCGAGAAACAAAATTCGCAATGAAACATCCTCGAGAACGATTCAGGAGGACAATTTTACAATTGACCTGGATGCAATGTCCTCGATGTCCAATGCAGAGGACAAGATTAAGGAATTTTTTGCTCAAAGGGGCACGCTACAGACGGGCGTTATTAGGACAAATTGCGTCGATTGTCTTGATCGTACGAACACGGCGCAATTTGCGGTTGGAAAGTGCGCCCTTGGCTATCAATTGTGCGCTCTTGGTGTTATCGAGTCGCAAAAATTGGAATTCGACTCTGACTGCGTGAGAATGCTGGAAGAGCTGTACGAGGATCATGGCGATACATTGGCGCTGCAGTACGGTGGCTCGCAATTGGTTCATCGTATAAAGACATACAGAAAAACTGCTCCATGGACGAGTCAGGGCAACGATATTATGCAAACACTCAGCAGATATATAAGAAATACTTTCAGCGATCAGGAGAAACAGCACACCATGAATCTATTTTTGGGTATGTATGAAGAAACTTTGCGCGCGACTGTTGGACAAACAGATTGAAAAATACAAATCCTTGTGACACAGAACATGGAAACGATGAAAACGGCATATTGGTAAGTTCAGATTCGAGAAACTTCCCAAGCGACACTGGAGTCCGGTTCTGCGCTGTGATTTTATCATTTTAGGATTTTTCGACAGATTTCAAGCGTTGCGGTTGGCCTATGGAATTCTAAGGATCAATTGCAGCGCTTGGATCCGGTGATCCGAGCGGTGGTTGGATCCGCAACTGCTTAAGTAGAAAGTTGGAGGATAGGGAAACCTGCACTATGATTCACTACCCCTGTTGTGAACCACAGTAAAGGTTTCTATATCCTCAAAATTTCTATCAAAGCGGCTGCAGATACGTATATGAACACTGAAAGAGAGTTCTAAAGAGTTAAAGTTATATCGCAGACTATGGCTCCTGCTCAGAATAGTCGATAGAGAACGGTTCAGTCGGATTTTAATTATGATTTATCATGTCTCATGATTTATCAAAAATATTCACGGAGGGATTCGGTGCAGCTGATCGTTTTTTGTTGTTGTTGTCTAGCAGCATGTATAGCATTAAATGTATCATTAATGTTAACAAGGTTGTTGCATGTCAGTTATTTCAAAACTTTCCAATTGTCAAAGTGAAATCGGTTTCGCTAGACTTTAAAGATCAAAAGTACTGAGCTGACTGAAAATGACACAGTTCGTGAAACAAAAATATTTACCAAAATGCCTGGTTCGCTATGGAATTTAACACGGAAGTAGAAACATTGTACTCGGATTTATTGATTCGGGCTATCTCGATTATTCAGGATTATTCGTACCCGACGAGGGCAAACCACCGATATGGGAAATGATGACTGATTACTATCTTCATCACAAGCCCGCTTGCGAGTACACCAGAAGAAAGAGACTGCTGACACAGTGGTGGGACAAAAATGTTTTAAAGTGTCTTCCCTATGCCTTCAACGAGGTAACGAAAACTTGCTCGGAAATGGTTCAGGTACAGGATACCCACGAAGAAATGATCGATATTTATTACGATTATTATAGGTAAGTGTCCAAACGATGCCGAACCATTCGCGACAAAGTAAAATTAAGGAAATTTTTCGTTCTTCATAGAATATTAACAAACGAACAAAAAATTAATTTAGACCATTCGAGATATCACCGCTGTCGGACGTTCACGCCTATCAACTTAGTCATTCGGTCAGGGATTTCATGCCTCACTTTACAACCAACGTTAGCCCATTCGCTGTACGCGTTAGACCCGGCAGAAGAAGAGAAGAAACTGGCAATAAGAGTTTGAATATGAAAAATCCTTCAATGACCGGTCAGAGTAGCACCAGCAGCACTGCTTCGAGTGCAAGGTGCGTTAAATTATCAAAGAATGAATGAACTCCGCGCAGTCAATAGCGACAGGTACAGGGGTGTGGCTCTCGCGATCTCCCAAGTTAAGCGGCATCGATTGCGTCCATTACTTGGATAGGTGACCACTCAACCGTGCGTAAATAACTTGATTAGCGAGAGTTCACTTTTACCGAGGCTTTCGAATCGCCATACAGTGAAGGGTTGTCGGCTGTGATCGCAAAAAAAAAAAAAAAACTTTTACGCTTGATTGAAGAAGCTTCAATGAAACATAAATATGTATATATTTATAATTTCAGTTCAAGCGTGGATACGAGTTCGGACGATGAGGAGAGTGCTCAACAGATGAATGATTCACAGTTGATGAGCTCGCGGGACAGTAACGAGCTCGTCTCCTTCGAATCGTTGTTTCCGTCAATGAAAGAAATTTACGGTACTCAACTGGAATTTCCAAAAAGAAGCGACGTAACGCTCTACAAGAGGTTCGCTATTTGTTTGGCGATAAATTGGATGGCTTGTATTCGCGTAATGCAATTTTTTTTTTTTCTGGACTTGATTACAGATTCGTCGTGATAGGACGAAACGCCACGTATATTACGGATAATTCGAGCGTACGCTCGAAGATGGTTCAGCAGGTATCATTTCCGGATAGTATTCCAGCGAAAATCGAATTGCCCTTTGTCAAAGATACGAGTATCAGTATTTACGAGCAATACGTTCGCAGAGGAGAGGTATGAACTTTTTTTTTTTTTAAAGAATTTCACGTTTTCATTAAATAATTTGCTATTTCAATCTTGCAGGGATTTTGCAAAACAGAAAAAGACGTGCAAACTTGACATTAGCTGTTGGGAATTATTAAGCGCTAATCTCGCTTTGCATCTCTTCAGGGGGTTGGGAATGATTTTTTGCTTCTTTCTTACGGTCGTTCGAAACCATCTCTAAGGTCTGTTTGACAAGAGCGTGTACGGCGAAACTCAAAAACTATTTGGGAGAAGGCTTTGCAAAAAAAAAAAAAATACACGCACACACATACACACCCTACACGATACAAGCCGTGATGCTTTATTATTAATAAGTGGTCCAGTCGGTTCCATTATTAAAAAATCGCCTGGCAACTCCGAGGGCATACTTTCCACTAATTTCATGGCATAATCTGGCACTGTGATCACGGTCGGACGACAACTGACGCTTTCTATACAAAGCATCTTGGGTAGAAGGGTCCCCGCTATACCTGGTCGCGTTCAAATCTACCCCGTAGATGCCATTTCATGGGCAGTAAGAAGCAACAGTAATTCACCAAAAGTTACTAGCACTCTCGGCGCAAGTTTTTTTGCCCCGTGAAGTTCATTCATCCGAACAGCAAAGCAGCAAACGCTAGCAGACAACGTCGCAAGCAGCAGAGACAAAGCGACACTTACGCGACAGTTAAGGTTAATTCAGAATCGACTTAGTGGTAGTGCAGAATAGCGTTCACAATTGATCAGTATTGCAGTGTAGAAAGAGACGCGTCATTTCTGATTTTTGACAGATTAAATTAACGAACTTTGTGGAAAATGGACGAAAATGAACTTATGATAAAAAATAGTGTTGTGTACTGCCGCAATATTATTGAAAATGCAAAAGCAAAGAAGGAAACGAAATCGAATTTTCAAAGCGTCCGTTTTGATTGGTCGCTGCAGTGGTTTGATTCGTGGTGTAGTGCAGAAGCTTGGAGATTGCAAGCTTCTGCCACTACCAACTACCAACTACCACTGCCACCTACACTAATTTACTGTTAACCATACAATGGAATCCAACGTTTCCATCTTCTACACCGCACCAAGTTCTGCACTACCACTGCACTACCACAGTCGATTCTGAATGAGGCTTTAGGCTGCCGTTCCATGGTCCGTAAACTGTTCCGGAGCCGGAATCTAGGGTATTTAGAGAGTTAATCAGAGGAGTTCCGGTCGACTGGAACTCCTCTGATCGGACCATGGGACGTTAGCCTTACTGCAGTTACGATGGCTACGTTTCCACCGTAGGGTCAGAGTTGGGTTGGGTTGAAATTTAAGCCAATGAGAAATGAGATTAGAGAGGAAGGAAATAATTTCTCGTGAAATATCATTTCTCATTGGCTCAAATATGGACCCAACCCGACTCTGACCATACGGTGGAAACGTAGTCGATGTATTTCATGAGCAGTGCTGCTGCTGCGTCAAATCACTAGACAGATGTTAGTAACATTTAGTAATTACTAAACTGCTGCTGCTGCTTACTGCCCATGAAATCGCACCTTTTTTCCAGGAAAAAATGTAGCCGTATACGCTCTTGTAAAAAAGACTTTAACCTCGGGGTTGAACTGTCAAATGTTTCATAGAAATTGAGTCCGCGTAATGGCAGCATATCCGCGCCTATGTTCACACTACTGACTTGACCCTGAGGTTAAAATTTGTCCCCGGATCCAGGGTTAACTCGCGTTTACGCAAACGGCCATAAATTGCACAATCTCATTGCTCAATCACCAATTGTCGATATTCATTCCAGGTCGGTGGTTCCGTACCAAGCCCAGCGGACATGAATCTCTACGAAATGTATGCTCATCAGCAACAGCTTCTACTCGGCATAATTCAACCGCATCTGTCGTAAAAAAAAACTCTATTCCCCGATTCTTCGCATTACACCTGTAAATTCGATTGTAAATAAAGTTTATTCATTTAGTTAATCGTAATATTAATAATACACGAGACCATGTCTTGTTTGGATTTTACGTTATTTCGATTGGCTCTCGGATGTCGGATACGACAGTCAGTCAAATTAAATAAATAATTTATTAAATTTAAATTAAATAAATGAATTCAAGGGGGATGCGGAAACTGAAATTGCTAAGTCAGACTTTTCTCAAACGATCCAAACGATTGTTCGCCTATTGGGAGTATAAATGGAATTTTTTTATTTCAAAATCTGGTAGTTTAGGAAAAAATATTTAGTACGTATTTTTTATTTGAATCAAAATTGCCGTTAATATAACAAATTGAAAAATAAAACATTATGACGTCACACATGTTACGCTATATCTATATATATATCAAAATCCGTGAAATTAAATTGCCTATAACAGGTGCATCTGTCATTTTTAACGAAAAATAAATAATACGTCCTCATTATTTTTACTCACTCTGCATTATGCGCCCCAATGATTGAAAAAAAAATTTCATTCATACTCCTAATTTGTTTTGGGGTCCAAAAAATGTAGGCGCAGAACAACGTCCAAAACAATAAACGAAAAAAAAATCGTTAGAAAATGCGTTTTCCGTTTTTTCAGGTTGAAAAACAGGTTCTAATCCTTCTATACCTGAATATCTCCTTAAGGAGGTATATTCATTCTATACCTCAAACCTCCTTGAGGAGGGTCGAGTGCTACATCGATATCTGTCGAGAGGTACTGATTTTTTTTTTATAGATGAACGTGTCCACAAAAAATTTAACCCCGAAGTGTCCGTAGGTTCTGCTACATCGTTTTTGAGAGAAAAAAAAGTTGAAATTTGGACGATTTAGCACAGTTTCTCAGGGCAGATCGTGAAATTGGACGGAATTTCAAAGTCAATGAGCGCAGATGGTCCGTTTACATGAGCAAACTAATTTTTGCATATCGTCGGAAATATCCCCAGGATGCCTCTTGCAAAAATTCAGAGCCTCGAACAACACCGTTAATTAGCAATAAATAATAATGTGGATTGCGATTTCTTGTTATGAATCGAGCCAATGGCTATGGGAAAAACGCCAATATTTCTCCTATCAGTACACATTGGCGCTTCGAAGGATTTGAAAAATAATTCGACCCGTAATTGTTTTCATCATTCTGATTGTATTTTAGCCGAAATAAAATAGAGAGTTACAGAGTCGCGTTCGATGGTCGAGAAAAACGGATGAATATATATATTTTTTTTTCTCGCAAGACTGCCCCTCGATTGTCGAAAGTTCAATCGCCTACTTCAGCTTCTTCTTGGGACGAATGTTATTCGTATGACCGCACTTCTTCTTGCGGCAGTTGGTGGCACGAGGATGAAGACGCGCGTAACACTTGCGGCAAATCATTTTGTCGCAGTTGTATTTTTGCGCGAGAATACGCAGGGTAGGCTCGATAACACCACCGCGAAGACGCAGCACGAGATGCAGGGTGGACTCTGTATCGTTAATAGAAATTTTAAAAAATTTAAAAAAAAATTACTAAAATTACACACATTTGTCAGAGATGCCTAAAATTAAATTTTTCCGATTATATTTTATTTTAAAAATATACAAGTAACGTAATTTTTTTTTTTGCTATTTCATATTATATCGCATACGTGATTGAAGAAAAATTTAATCGAGCAAATTTTCAGATGCAATTTATTCGAAATATAATTGGAAAAGTCAACTTCACGCATCTCCGAGTCTTACGAGCGATCGATGTTCCAATGGTTTAATGGGAGTTGTGGAAATAAGGAAAAGAAAAAAAAAAACATACCTATTGGCGCTTCTAGCCACCGGAGAGCATTTTATCAAACAAATCCTCAATATTTCACCGTTAAATCGATCATTTGTTTCTCGTTTTTTTTTGTTTCTATTTCAAATTTTGAAAGAAAAAATCGAAAATCGTATTCGAAAATTCGTATCGAATTCGAAAATTCGAAAAAGACCATTTTTCGTAAATTTTAAAATACATCAAGATATCCATTATTTTACAGGGCGTTTTGAGGTATCCATTGAATTTTTTTTTTTTTTAACATATTTTACGACGGTTCACGTAAATCTCGATATTTCATTTTAAAAAACCAGAATTTCTCTACCAATTTTTATTTTTAAAAACGTTTGTTTATTCGCAAACACAGAATTGTTTAGATGCGGTTTTTTAATTCGTTCGATTTATGGGCAATAAAGCTAAAAATTCGAAAAAATTCTTGCTCGAATAGGGAAAACGTGAAGAAAAAAAAAAAAAATAATAAAAAATATCCGAGTAAACAATTTTACAAGTTTGGGAGCTTACGACCTCGTTTTTTTTTTTTACGTTTTATAGGACTCTACATGGTTGTTGCGCATTATTGACTCAGAAATTCCCTGACTTTTCCAGGTTTTGCAAATATTCCAGGGAGATTAGGGTCAAATAAAGAACGTGTGCATGGAAACACGAGCATGTTTACTAAACTATACGGGACGGATTATATACATAAAAATAGCAATGAATCGTTTATGTGGGGAAAAAAAACCTTTTAACCCACTTGAAAAAATATTGAGGGAATTCTCAATTCGATCCTAATATTGGAATATAAATATTGAGCTAGATAACATAATTTTTTGAAGTTCAAATACATGAAAATTTTAATATTAAATATTAATAATTAATTATATATATATATAAAATATTATACATATATATATATATATATATATATATATATAAATATTAAATATAAATAATTAAATATTAATAAAATGAATAATGTAAATATTAAAATAAAAAATTGTAAAAAAAAAAAAAAAAAACTGAAATACAAAAATCAATTAAAGAACTGTAATCGAATTGCACGGTGAAGAGTGATTTTTCAATTTTTTTCACAATATCTATTATATCTGATCTATCAAATTTCAGTTTTTCAACGGATGTAGTCGGATACGTGACCAGCAAAACTGTGATCACCGAACTTCCGGTTTACCGTCTCCATGAGACGACGGTGCTTTGGTAACTCAAAACTGCTCGACTTAGCAATTTTATCACGAAAAAAACCAAACGGTCAATATAGCTCAAATTTTGGGCAATAGGCGCACAAAGTATTCGTCAAAAACATATAAATATTTCAGATCCTAAAGTTGGATTCGTAGCGATGATCGTAACTCCTTAAAAGCAAATACCGAACCTGTTCTTTATTATATAAACGGAAATTTTTATGTCGTTGCCGATAAATGAAAAATAAATCCAAACACTTGTCTACAATAATAATTTTGTAGTTGCGTATCGACAAATCGAACGCAGAAGCGTAGCTTCGGAGCTTCGGAGTAAATTAGTTTTTATATTTTGAAATTTTCATTGTTCGTCGCTGACGTAACTTTTGTTGTGCATAATAAAGAATAATATAAATATTAAAAGTATACGAAAATATTTATTTTTATACTTTTCAGTTTTTTTTTTGTTTTTTTTTTTTGATAAGTTGCTTTCATTTTTCGTAAATTCTGAAAAAAATTCCAGAGAATTTTCCAAATTCCCTGACTTATCCCCGATTATTCCAGGGGAGGAAAGAAATTCCCTGAGTTTTCCCTATGCGTAACAATCGTGGACTCTAATTTGCCTCGGTTCATCGATTATTGTACCAATGAACGAAAAAATATGAGAACGGTACGGCGATTTTTTGGTGAAAGGACAAAAATTTCGAATTTTTTTTTTTTTCATCGAATCGTAAAAAAAATTGATTTTTACCCTTTTGGATATTGTAGTCGGAGAGCGTGCGACCATCCTCGAGTTGTTTTCCGGCAAAGATGAGACGCTGCTGATCCGGGGGAATTCCTTCTTTGTCCTGAATCTTGGCTTTTACATTTTCGATCGTATCGGAGGCTTCGACCTCGAGCGTTATGGTCTTGCCCGTAAGGGTCTTCACAAAGATTTGCATGATGGCTCAACTATTGAGATAGAAAATAAAAATAAATAAAGAAATTTTACGATATTTTCTTTATTAAGATTTTCGACAAAATCTTTTTTTTTTGGCAAATTGAAAAAAAAAATTTTCACCAATTTTTAAGCGTAGGTCTCTTAATATCATTAATATCATTATTATATTGTTGATATAATAATAATTTTGATATTTACGATTATCGAAATATTTCGAGCAGTCTACGAAAAAATTCTCACATACCGCGCTGACAAAATTCGAATATTCGATACTTACGAACGAAATATTCGCAATTTACGTTAAGCAACAAAAAATCTTATCGAAAGTTCATGAAAATGATGAGTAAAAATGGGATCGATCGTATCGCGGAAAAAAAAAAATCCGCAATTTGGAGGTTAAAGCTAGTTCGAATGCGCAGTACAGACCCGGACGTTTTTTTCTTTCTCCTTTTTTTTTTCGTACAGATAGACTTTCGGGTTTCAAATGAAATGAAAATTGAGAGAAGATTCGTTTCTTTTTTTTTTTTTTCGTTTACTTCGAGTTAGACTGATGACTGGAAAATTTTAATATCGAAAGATTGTTCCATGTGCGCGCGTGTCACTGGCGACGTTACATTTTTTTTTGTTCTCCCTCGTTTGTTTTCGACGTTATTTTGTTTGCGAGGAGCGGTCGCAGTGGCAAACGAGAAATTTTATCGAAAAATAGCCGTTGAGAAGAGATGCGCGTTATAAATTTGAAGAATAAAAATTATAAAAGTGGAAAATATGGAAATATTATTCGACTCACCGTTCCCGACAACGTGTTTGCAAAAAAATCTCAACACGAAAAGATTCCTCACTGATGGTGGCGGCTTGACTTCCGTTAAACGAGAGCGCAGAGCGCAACGAATCCCGGAAATGCGTCACGTCACTGACCTCTAGCGGCCGAGAAACGCAACTATTTGAATTCGAGATGATATTTTGAAATTTCTGCAGTGTTCGATTGCGTTATTCGTGTTATATATGTTGAAAAATTAATCGGAATCTGTTGAAAAATCGCATGTATCGATAAAATCAATGAAAACGAAAGCGTTTCGCGTTATTTTAACGTAATATTTTTCTTTTGGGCTTTGGATCGATACGATGCGAATGAGATGTGTGTGAATGCGAGAGAGACGGCCGTGGTGGAGCTCATGACAAAATGGGATGCTTGGAAAGTGTGTTTCATATAAATAAGCTCGATTCGATGAAAATTTAAGTATTTGGCGATATGACGATGAATTTTTTAAAACAAAACACGAGGAAGATGCTAAAAAATCTTATTTTCAATAACTGAAATGCAAAACAGTCATTAATGGGTTGATTCGACTAAAAATTGTTTGACAAATCACCAGCAAACTTTATTTCTTATCATATAAAAATAATTTCTTGATTTTATCGAATCTATACGAATTTTAATAGAAATTTTCTATTAAAATTTTTATTTTTCTCAATTCAAGAAATGAATTAAAGATCTTACATTTGATGCATAAAGTGTCCAGGACGTTGAACGAACAGTTTCTAATCGAAATTTTGAAAAAGACAGAAAAACCGTGAATCAACATGTGTATTCAAACCAAAATCAACGAATTAATTTCCATAAGATCAAAAATAAAGTTTTTTTTGAACTTTTAAACAAATTTCTAGCAACCAATTGAACGATAACCTTTTGACAAAATTATCATTCAAAATTCATGTTCTTAGCATCTTCAAAATATGGTTGATTTTTTAAAAGATCTTTATCATGTCTTTGCACCGTCAATGCGAGTCAATTTCGATTTAGAAAAAAGTGTTTTGGCCTAAACATCGAACGAGGCACCTCTCTGGGTTTTTTTTTGCCCGAGCCTACCTTCAACCACGTCTTTCTTCAGGTCAAGTATATTCATCCAGAGAGTGAAGATCGGCGGAAAAAAAATTCAAACCTAAGAATATTACACCCTGATGTACATTTACCGAAAAAGGTATATAGGTGTACAAGTACATTTATCTCGAAAGCCCTTACGGAGAAAAGCGAAGAGGCATTGCAGTTTCCATAGCACCGAGGCCAGCCCCAATCCCCACCAACATCTTCGCTATTCCTTTCAACATCCTCCCCCTTCCCCCAATTTTCGCCCCCGTTGCCACTCCAAGAATGAATAAGTTAACGAAACTGCTTTCACGATTTACGCGAGTTAGTCGGACGTCATAACTCTGATCGTGGCTTTAGGGTGAGCTATACACCTACTTCGCGAGCAGTGGATTTAATTCGGTATCCGGTATTTATAGAGGGATCTCCCCTTCCGGTTCTTAGCCAGAGAGCGGTTCTAAATAGTGTACGAGAGGATTTCCATCTCTCTCTCTCTCTCTCTCTCTCTCTCTCTCTCTCTATCTTGGTCATTCGAAGTCAGCGTTAGGTTACATGCGAAACTTCCAAGCGAGATGCAAATTTTATTAGGAACTTTTAATCCCGGCCCAGATATGTACAGTATACGTATGAGCAAGTGGCTACAACCACCAAATGCCTCTGTGCCTGAATGCCATGTATCGCGGACATAAAAATTTGTCCCAGAACGTCACTCTATATAATTGCGGAAAAAAAATTTATAAGATACAAATGATCACGCTTGACAGGATTTGTAGTTTACGATAGTCGGCACTGTTATGCCCGATCAGACCTGAAATCAAGCCAGAGACTTTGATTCATTAAGGGAGTTTCTGAGGTTCGTTAACGATTTTTTATTTAGCCTTATTGGTTGTTCAAAGTTCATAAGATCGTATGGAAATTTCACCACTTGAAGACATCTAATCCGCTCTCATACCGGCAGTATCGGCAACCGAATTTCCGCAAGATTTATTGTAGTAAAGCCGATCCAGTTTCAAAACGAACACAACGGCATATATATATATGCGGTACGAATTTATAATATAGATTCAGCTACTTCAGTCCAGCACTCTCGTCAATCAATCATGCGAGTGGTCCAGCAACGGCTGGTGAGTTATTCCGGCCAAGCCATCTCGGAGTATGCAAAATATGTAGACGTACATGGTGCCGAATAAAAAATTCGACATGGACGTAAAAATACATCAGGCTTATTGTAAATCTATGCTCGATCGGTAACCCATTTACGTTCTCTACACAGTTTGGTTATAAAGGGGATATTAAAAAACGGACAAAATAAAGTATACGCATGCATAACTAATGACTGCAATGAAGCGCTGATTTTACTGACTAGAAATTAATGAAGAAATAACAAAGCGGATGTAGAAACGACTATGTAAAAGGTTGGTATGTTATACTTGAAAAAAAAATAATATGAAATGGGGGCAATCGACGACTGCATTAACCTGGAAAAACTGAAAAATTAGCGAACAAGCCAAGGAAAGTTGCAGGAGCAAAAAAAATAACAGGTCACGAATGATACGTGAATTATTGATGAAAAGTCGAAAGAACGTTGTAAAATAATGATTAACTATATAATAATGAGGATTGATAGCTCATACCTAATGCTTCCCTTGGAATTGAAAGCAAAGAGCGATGTCACACCTGCCATCGTGATCACAGGTAAGGACACCTTTATATTCACACCACTACGATCTTGGTCGTATGCGACTTTGCTTATACTTATTTAACCGATTATTTTTTATTCGATCTATACAATCCCTCGCTCAACTCCATTCAGCATCTTCGTGATATAATAAAATGTAAACAAGGTAAGTAAGCTATACGTAAATCATGCACTGAACAATGGTGTAAACGATCTGTTAGTGTAAATAAGTATAAGATATGCAGAGAACACAATACTTGTAAATTATTTAAAACGTGTATAATCGATGTAAAGTATTTTGAAGGAATAAATCGAGGATAAGGTGTAACACACATAATTTATTCAAATAAATCATACGATGAAAGAGTACTTATAATAATTGAGTTACATTTTTCATGTACCAGCCATTTAAATATTGTCAAGGGTAAAAAAAAACTTTCCGAAAATTGGCGACGACACAGAGAACTATGTCCATATATCTACAAGCGGGTTCTGAGCGACGAATGTCACCAATGCAGACTGCAGACTGTATATATTCTACCGCAGCGGTGACGCATCCACGCTCATTGTGCAAATCCTTCGATACAGAGGTCGTGCGGAAGGCACACACCATCTGAGCTGCAATGTGCAGCTCGTGTGATGTGATCGCTTCTCCGAGGTGTGATTAGTTTCGTGCCTATTTAGCATTGCCGGGTATTGCCTCACTATTATCGTATATATATGTATTTGGGCTTGAATACCATTCGAGTGAACGATGTAGAAAGCTCTCTCTCTCTCTCTGCAGACGTGAAGCGAAAGAAAAAACGATATATCGTGGTATGCAACTTTGCGTCAAATCATTGTGATGTTATCTCAAATTTTAATTTCATCGATAATCCCTCGTGCCAATATCAAAATGAACCCTTTTCAACCCTAGACTGACAGGAGGAGTGTTTTAACCCTGGAGTAAAAAAGTCCTAACGTTAAATTGACAAAAGGGGTGTTTCGACCAGCTGATCGGACTATTCCGTATAAATATGTCGAGTGTAAAAAAAAAAAAATAAAAAAAAAAATAAATGGACAGAGAAGTTACGTGCATGATTGAGTTGATTCAATATTTTTGAGTTCGGAGAAAAGACGACGAGGAAACGAAGACAGCGAGTGAAGAATAAAGTTAAGTAAAATAAAATGAAGCGAAACAAAATAAAAATAAAAGAAATGTAAAAAAATGCAGACTGCTGCTATCCTAAATTCTCCGCACAGAAAGATTTTCGTGACCGCTATCAAAAGCTTCTTTCCACTCCCTCCTCGTTCGGGAACAGTACCGAGTCTTTTTTTTTTTTAACGAAATTTCTGATGAGCCATCCTTGGATAAAATCCAATTTTGTTATATCTCGATAATCTCGTCCAACGATACGTCTCGATGAATATACCTTTTTCATTGAACGTGCTTGTCACGATGCCAAGCGGTATTTTATTTCAACTCGCGTTGCCATCGCATTTACATATTTATCCGGTTTATTGAAAAATCAGAATCGCAGCGTGGACGAGATATTCTCTAATTCTTCGGATAAAGTTCCGGAGGTTATCATAAAAAAAAAAAATGTATGATGGACTCTAATCAAATTCTTTAAGAATTTGAAAATAATTTTCTTGACCACGTGAATGCTACGATATACAGGTGGCACTATAATTCTTGGGGCTCATGAAACTTTGTAATCTTCTAATTTAACATATTTGACGTTAAAAGCCGTAACTAAGAAAAATTAAATTCGATGAAAAAAAAAAACGTCGGAATGGAATCTTGCATATTTTTTTTGTAATAATTTGAAACTATTTTTAAAAATTATCATGTAAAAAATGTGTGCTTTACAATGAAAATTTTTAAATGAAAAATCGGAGCTGCGAAAGACATCGCGTGTCGTCGGAAAACTGTCTGACGCGAACAGCCGTAGTTACTTATTTTTCGTATGCTTCTCCGATGCTTTTTTTTTTTCAAAAAAATGATTACAGATAAAATGATGCATTCTCAAAGGTTTGAATAACTTTTATCCATTAAATTGAAGTTTTTTTACACCTTAAAAAATTTCAAATATAACCCTCTTTTCATCCCTTCAAGGAGTAATACGTAAATCCTTAAAAGTGTTTTCATAATAAAGATTTTCTCGTGTGCGGATGTTCGAAATGAATAAAGAAAATTTCAATGCAGTGAAAAATTCAATGGCAACGAATATCTATTGTTGGGATACGTGACAAACACGAAGAACGAAAGAGCCCGCTTATCGAGCGATAGGGAGTCAACGCCCACGCGCATACGAGCGAGAGAGTACTGAAATAAAACCGCGTATGATAACGCGATCCGAGGACCGTTATATGGATATAATAATGCGATCTCGAAAACAACGAATTTACGAGGGAAAATGTGGATGAATTATCGTTAATTCACAAATGATATGATTTAGTCGGTATTCACGGAGTGAAATCAGATATATTCCAGAAAGAAAGGAAGAGAGGGATAGATAGATAGAGAGAGAGAGAGAGAGAGAGAGAGAGAGAGAGAGAGAGAGAGAGAGAGAGAGAGAGAGAGAGAGAGAGAGAGAGAGAGAGAGAGAGAGAGAGAGAGAGAGAGAGAGAGAGAGAGAGAGAGAGAGAGAGAGAGAGAGAGAGAGAGAGAGAGAGAGAGAGAGAAAGAAAGAGAGAGAGAGAGAGCTTATTCATTCGAGAATTATTAATGGAAAAACAGGGAGAGAATTTGCCGAATTTTTGATTTGGAGAATAATTTTGTCCGGTACCCATAGGAATGGAGCCTTGAAATAAAAAACAACAAGGATTCGCAACCCTAATTATCCATTGATTTCAGGTGACAAAGTTCCAGCTTGTCCAGATGACGGATCTAAGCTAGATCATTTTTACTTATCGAGCTGAAAGTGGTCTATGCTTTAAAAGAATCCAAATAGTTCTATCAAAATCAATTTTAAACGAATTTTCTGACCGTAAAAATAGTGAATAGTAGTAGGAGTATATTTTCGAACAAAAAAAAAACTTTTAAACCCAAGCAATTTGATACAATAAGGTAAACCGTCTAATCGATGACACTGAAGAAATATAACGACTTGGTATTTTTATAATTTGGTATGATTTATAAGAAAAAGTCATGGAAAAATAATTTATTCAAGTAATTCGGACCTCATTGAATCATTAAAGAAATCTCAAAGAAAGCTCAAGAAAGCTAAAGAAGCTCAACTCGTTTACTCAATGAAATCTCTGCCAGAGTAAGCCATTCTTGAACATCTCTACCCATTTACAACTCTGCCGGATAACAAATCTCTGGTGGGCTTGTCCATAAAAAAATTCCACAAGTATACTTACCATCAGCCACGTCGGAGATTTATTATCTGACAGAGTTGTAATTGGGTAGAGATGCCTGCTGTAATGCTGCTGTACTGTTGCTGGGATGCCGGTTATCATTGGGTACAGACACTTGCGGTAATACGATCGTGCTGTTGCTGTTGTACCTGTTGTAATTGGGTCGAGATACCCGTTATAATATACTGCTGTACTGTTGCTGCAATTCCAGTTGTAATTGGGTAAAGATACCCGCTGTAATACTGTTGTACTTTTGCTGTGATACTTTTTGTAATTGGGTAGAGAAACCTGCTGTAATACTGTTATACTGTTATACTATTGCTGCAATCCCCGTTGTCATTGGGTAATTGAGTTGGCTCACTTCAGGTACAGTTGTTTTCTGGTAGAGTCGTAATTTAGTAGATTTGATCGGGTAGCCTAAATTCCGGAAGAGTTGTCATTCGGTAGTGAAGTGTCGGGCTGAGTTGTAAAAGTGCTTAACCAATGATCCCAATGATCTTACCAATCGCAGTCCATTGGAAACAGGACTAAGAACTTTTTCGATTGTATATATGCTACGATTTTTTTTGTTTAGAGAAAAATATTTAAGGTACTTCATTTCTTGGGCAAAGTTCACTCATTCGACAGTTCACCCTGTAAAAAATTTGAAAAAAGAAACGACGAAAATGCCCACAGACTTTAATTATGGAAGAGGACTCTGTCCTGCTGGTAAGGTACAGATCAATTTCTTACCTTCCAGGTCCAAGGAAGATCCGCATTTTTATATATAGGAATGACGCATTTCGATATAGTACACGAGTGCTGCATGTGAGCCATAAGTACCACTAGAGTTTACACTCGGGTTTACCTGATGTTTGTTTATGAAGACTATATATATATATACATATATATATATATATATACGAAACTTTTACGCTCATCCCGTGTGGCACTCTCGGCGAGAACAAATATACCTTTTCAGCAGACTCATCTTCTCCTTTTCTTCCCCAAGTATACACCTGTTCCTCACATCGGCATAGACTGTGAGCTTTCTGACTCGCAAATATCTTTCTTGAAAGTCTCGTTCCATGAATTACAATGCGAAGGATCTCTGGATCTCGGGGAATCCGATTTTAGACGTTACTCTACAATGCTCCCTTGTTCCATTGCTCTTATTGTTCAAACATTCCATGGACGGATTGGAGAGAGACAATTTTCGTTGCCAGGATAAATTTTACAAACTCGAGTTACATATAATGCGAGCATCTTCAATTTTAAATATTTATTAAACGTTTCAAACGTCAGAAATAATTTAATGCGAAGAAAGAAATGCTGAATTGGTGTGTCTTCAAAACTATAATTATCAAACTCTTCGGATTAAGGTATAGTACTTGTGACAGAGGCTAGTCATATTATCGACTATTCCAGCAACAAAGTTGTTGGAGAAAGCTATCAGATCTGATAACACGTGAAGGTAGTTGTCAGAATTTATGACAACTGTGAAGATGTCTTTTAGCACTTGAATTAAGTTTTTGTACTTAAGTAATTTATATTTTTCGTCGTCCGTTTGACTAGTCCGCTGAATCATTTCACCTCAGTTAATCTCTAAACTGTTGTAAATTTTGTAATAAATATGTCGTATGATTACACAACGCTTGATTTTTATAACGAATACAATTTCATCACGTATGGAAATAATAGGGGCGGACAGTTTAATACTGATAAATACTTAAAATTCCCATGAATTAATGGAACACTCGTGGCAGAGAGCTGTCAATTGATCGGTTATGTCCTAAGCCGACTGAGTTGTACTGATCATTATACCTAAATCGAAATTTCTTTGCTAGGCATACTGCGACCCTACTTTATTATGCAATCTATCAAAAGCTTACAATTTTGCGAAAAACATTATTATTAAATGAGTCAATGAACTTGTGGCGAGCTGATTTTTTTCGCATATCCTATACTAAAATGACGGTTTTAAAATTGAAATTTCTTGCGAAATAAGTTAGCAACATATGATCTGAAACTTTGCAGTTTTAAAAAAACGTGTTTCAGGATTAAAATATTAAAGTGTAAGGATTAGCTTAAGATTCTCACAGGTCTGTCATCAACGCAGCTTGGTACATACTATGAGCCACATTGATGGCAGATGAGGCTACTAAGCCAAACAGGTATTGGGGTGATTCGATAATGCTCTCGGACGGTACCATTACGAATCGGCCGGAAAGACAAAGTTAAACTTTTAAAAAGTGTGACGTCTCGTCGTTTTCGTTAGTCAAAAGTTCTACCGGATACATCACGGTGATGTACGAGTTAGCGGACTCTCCGAGTGCTGTTGTCCGATCGTAGGGAGGTTGCCTTCCCTCAAATGAACGTTGTGTCTACTCGACGTTTCGAGGTAGGATTCAGGATTGAGCCAAGAGAATGGTCCTAGTGAGTTAGTAAGATCATTAAACTGTCCAAGGGGAAGGAGGACTGTACGCAGAGGATATGGCGTCCGGCTCTTCCAGCTAAATTGAGGTTCAACTTAGAGCGAACTCGTTCAACTCTAGTTAACCTTTCATGACACTTCGACCTGTGGAGCGAACTCCGCGTTGCTTTCGCGATGGCGAGCGAGAGCGAACTGACGCTCGCGCTAGTTTGTACAAAATAGCGAGCCAGAAGTTAGCTCATCTCGTTACCTCTCGTTCGGCTGGAAGCTCGAGTTATCGAAAATGGCGGAGAGCAAACGATCTAGCTGGTTTTTTTGAGTACACGGAAAGGCGATGCGGCTCTCAGGGACAATATCAAAACTTTATTTTGTACTCACATCAATTATAATTAGCGCTACTGCGAGGTCCGCTTGGAGAGAGAGAGAGCCGAGGTTATAAATGGCGCGTGAATGCGAAAGGGTGAGAAAAAGCGATGAAACGAGAAGAAGTAAGAAAGGTAATGCGGAGAAAGGCAGGAGGAGCTTTCCAGCTGAAGAAAGTGATCCTGGGGGAGTGGAGAAGGTCCAATTATAAAAGTTGTTGGTGCATCGACGATTTTCAGCTCGAATCGAGGTTCCTCTTTCGATAATGATCCAACGCTTACTAAATACGAGAGATAGAAACAAAAACAGCCCCCGCTTTGTCGATCACAGCATTCACGTAGCCGAGGAACATCTTTAATCTCAAGGAAGGATTAAACTTGTGGATTGCTGCCCTTTAACACACTGAGAGGGTTCAAAGATTTACTACAGCATCCTCAAAGCCTTATGGACGACTGGCAAAAAAAATGTCAAGGAAATTATGAGCTTTGCTTCCTGATGGATGCTTTGTTTGCAGGTTGTTGAAGCGTTGATTCCACTAAAATTATTTTTAATAATGAACCAGTACAGCTGATAATTTTTCTTTTGTTCCTGAGATCGGGAACATCGTGATTTACTGTGTCACGTTTCTTCTCGATCGGTTGATTCATCCATATTTTTTCAACCTTCATTCCTTACAAAGCCAAGGACACCTAACATTTAATCCTAGACGTATACGACATTATACGTCAAATACACGTATCCCTTGCTGAGATATTACCGTCCAATTAGAGTTGATCGATTTCGGACGATTTTACGTTGAGCTTCAATTATTAAGGGATGACGTAAAAATTTTTCATTATGAGTTTGAACCACGTTTTCTTTTCAGACTTAGATAAAATAAGGTTATTCGTTGACACACAAAAGATCAGTATGCAACGACAATTTAATGTGTAAATAATATGGATTTCCACCATTAATAAAGGGGTTGAAATAAAGAAGAGGAATATTTTCAAGTGCATCGTCTGTGTGGAAAAGCTCATGTCTCGAGTGATTGTTGAATCAGATACAAGCTGAAGAGCAGCTGAAAAAAAAAAAACTTTCGAGCGACGAACAATGTGATTGCCTTGAAAGGGTGTGTACGAGGGTTGCAAAACCAGCAGGTGGATTTATCATTAGCAGAGTAAATGAACGAGGTGCAAAATAAAGAGAGAAAGCTATGAGCTCGAAGAAGCTCGAGAGTTCACTACCGCAAGCGCCTCATCACTCCGACTTATTGGGCTTGTTTACTATGAAGACATGGCATTAAAAAAAAAAAAAAACTTGCCGGTAGTCGTTTTTTTTTTTTTCATCTCGTAATAAATAACGTGTACAAGCTTAAAATTGGGAGATACAGTGAAAATCTTATTTCACAGTGCAAGTTGATGAACATTGAAGTATGTATCGCTCATTGAAGCGTGACGCGAATCCTTGTAACGAGTCGTCAAAATTAAACTCGTGAATAATATTACAGTTGATTAAAGTTAGTGGCTCTCTTCAATTTTTTATATGACGGAGGGAAAAAAAATCGTGCCTGGGTCGACAGACAACGTGTTTTGTGCGTTCGCGTGCTAATCCGTTGGAACGTGTCATGACCCCGTTAACGTCTCTGGGGCTTTCAGCATGAATCTCCTTCGCCATCCCACTTTTCCCTTGCTCTTTCTCTCGGGTTTCAGCCCCTTCATACCGCACTATTGGAGCTCCCTGTATTGTCCAATCTGTGAAAACTTGCTGTTAAATCTGCTGCTCCAACATCGTTCAATTCCAAGCTTAATTTTTTTTTGCATTTAAAACATATTGGGAATCGAATCACCATCGAAATGGAAAAATTACTTTTTTTTTTTTTTAAATCATCACTGTATATTAAAATTGATCACAGTTGAACTGTGCCTATCCAGTATCGAGGGACGAAAATGAACTTTACTCATGATCGAGCAAACCCAACTGTTACATAATTTTAGGTTACCAGAGTGAAGATGGTATCTAGCTTTTTCAAGATTGATTTACTAGCCCCTAGCTGGCAGTTATGATGCAGTTACAATGTCATCACAGACCTATAATTCTCCGGTCTCTTCGCTTGTCTGTCATTATATATATATATATATATATATATATATATATATATATATATATATAAAACTCCAGCTCCATGCTGTTCTCATGGTCCCCGTTGGCCTTAGACGCCGTAGTTACCAAAAGCATTTCCTACGAGTGTGTGTAAACATCAGACTCTAGAATAGAATGATGAGTGCTCAGTGGTAAAGTTGCATCGAGTTAGTTGAGAAATGTGCATCAAAGTGTCCACGGTTTGCACAGCTAATTATACGACCTGTTCCCCAGCATCCTCCTATGGGTTTCTCTCAATAATAGAGATGGTCGAACGGTCTGATTCAACCAATTTGTAGACAAAACCCACCAAGTATTCCGTTCTCTCGTCCTGCATTGCCTGCCTGTCGCCATATACAGATCTAAGAGACTCTGAATATGCATATGTGTTCATCAGCTCAAACTATTCAGGCACTTGCGTGACAACATTGCTGCTTCTAACATTGCTCCCGGGTCTGGTGTGGTCTCCATCTGCTACGACAATGGCAGCAAATCGGATTCTTTACACGACAGGCTTACGTAGCCTCTGTTTCTCTCTTTGCGCATAAATTCAAAGTTCTAAGCTCCTGGATCACACAGAGAACTTATATTCTACATGATGGACATTGTTGTTGGGAGGATGGGTCATTGAGACAAGTTTCAAAGCGAGGAATGTACCATTGCTTCTACACATGACTCGATCGTCGTCCACATTGAGACGGCCAGAAGAGTAAGTATTTTTCTTCAAACTTTTAAAACAAATCTTAATGTACATCTCTTCAGAAAGTTGCTGTTTCAACTTCAAAGGACTGAAGTTTGCTTTTATTCAATTATAATAGGAGGTGCAGCTAAATTGTAGCGTCTATTGCTGTGTCGAAACATTAATGAACTTCTGTTCCTGAGTGGGGACATCATCATAAATGGGTTGAGGTTGCTTCTTCATTGAGTTATGTCAAGGTGGTCAAGGTTTAATTAAAACCCCCATTAGATGATTCTCAGCTTCTGAATGATTTAGTTTCTGAATAATTAGGAGAGACGTCGAGCAGTATAGACTGACCCCAACTCGACTCCCGGCTATCGTTTACTCGAATGAATGATACTAAAAGATTTAGCACTCTGTGGCTGGTCATCAGATAATATGATGTTGTTGTGAAGGCGATTGCAAAATTAGCTTATGACCAATGCTTAGAGAACTTTCAAGAAGTTCCCATCTTGACCCGATGCTGGCAACTATATAGTGATCCATAGTAGCTCCGATAATTTCCTCGAGTTGAAGGGTAAATGCTGCTTGTTTCAGTCCCATCAGGGGACACACGGTCACAACCAGTTATCAACTCTTAGGCTGTTTTGGCAGTTATTCCCCTAATGCTCATTATCCGGCATTGCGAATACGATGCAAGATCTTTTCACGGTTCACGTACAGTTTAATAATTATATTTTCGAAATTACATCGTCATATCAAATATTCTTCGTACGACTATGCAGCAGTGGTTCATTGAGTGGCAGCGCCAAGAGCGACTTGCTCATTAGCACGAAAATTCTCTCTGATGGATCGTGTCAACGCGTACATCGTTAAACTAGTGCCGAGGAGCGAGGAGGTTTCGGCATAGTTGGGTACGAGATGAAATTGGGTTTCGTGTTTGGTGTTGCGTGCGGGAGAATCTTGCTAGCAGGCTCGTTGATTGTTATTATTGAGACGTGGATCTGGGAGATTCATGGCGGGGCTTGCGATGGTTTTGAGCTTATATTCTAGGCGTCCAAGACTGATTAATTCAGCGGGTCGCCTGTACTTTACCTCTGGAAAATTCGTAATTAGCCTTCATTACACCGCGAATCTTCGTGGTATTACCTACCTACCTGTGGACAAAATGAGAGATGGGAAGAAGACTGCGCGGAGAATTAATTTACAAGTTTATTTTTTGTTCAATCCAGGGGGTTGGTTGGGATTAGCTCCATACCGAGGATGAACGTAGAGCACGTAAACGTTGCTCATCATCGACGATACGATAGCGATCTTAAATTCCGGTATAGCTTTGTTCGGTTGTAACCTCCCCCCACCCCCCTGTCCTATATCCTATCACATTGTAATGTTTGCACTCTACCGACTGATGATTGATGGATACTGTAACAACATTAAGGAGGTGGATGAGTGAGTTTTAATCAAAAGTCTCTGTAGAATGCTGGAAATTGAGACTCCGTCTGGATTACTGATGAAATAGATTCATCAATTGAATCCTACCACGGGATAAAGATAGATATAAATATGATAAAAGTTATGAGATCATCCTAAGTAAGTGGCAGGTGTACGCAGAGAAAAATGGAACCTCGGGTACTTGGTATATACAGCACCCAACGATATACACAGAGTTTTCGAGTGTATGGTTCGAATCGGGGTGAAGTTATTGGCAGCAGAATTTTAGCTTGATCGATGAGCTTAAACTTCAGTTTGAACTTTATTCGTAACCCTTAATTATGATGAGCTGGAAGTTCATTTTAACCCTCAATTAAGTCTGGAGGTTCAAACTTCACAGCAAACCTGAATAAAGACACAACATAAACCAAACCTCATACTAACTCTCCTGCTCCTTCTGTAACCAAAACCCCCTCTTGCTCCTCTAACCAAACTTCATTTTAACCCTTAATTAAGGATTCAAGTTCAAACCTTATGGCTAACCCAACGAAGACGTAAGATTGAACTTAAAGTCGTACTGACGCCATTCTAACCAATCTGGAGAATTCATACAAATTATTCACATTAATAGACGTGTACAGAGTGTTAATTAACTTAGCTTCACTCACACTATTTTCCTCAGGATGAATTCCTGAATACGTGCTCGTGCTCTTGCGGGTTATTCCGTAAAAATTTAATTGGCATTAGCGTTTAAATTCTCGTATCATGTTGAAATTGTCAAGAAAAACGCTTAAACCAAGCAAAGTTATTCAGGGAAGGAAAAACGTTGCAGTGGAAGTGGAAGTAAAATCGAAGTTTGAAACTCCGATGACGTGAAATGTTGACGAAGAGGACCATCGATGAAGAAACAACGAAGACAGGCTGCATGACGTCATAGGAGAAGCATTTAGGATCATCGGGCTTCTTCGGCCGATAAGAAAAGTTTTCATAGACATCGTGGTTTAGCTCGGGGCGTTTATCTGCTTCTATCTTAACACAGCCTTCCCTACGGGCTTCGTTTCTCTTTTTTTACTTCATTCAGTTTCCTTTGGTCCCCTTCCATCCCTTGATTTTTCTCGCTCTCGTTCTTTTGGCATGTTCACTGTTTGATTTATCTGGGAATAAAATCTTGGTACTTCGTACGTTAAGTGCGTCAGTCAAGATCCTCGAGTACACCCGTGGGAATAATATCGCGAAGCTCGATAGGGAAACTGTCGAGAACAAGTCGTTCACCGCTAGGTATATCTCTTGATAATATATATAACTATATATATATATATATATATATATATATATATATATATATATAGCCTCCACCATCCGTTATTACAGCTTTGTATTTCTTCACAATAACACTAAAAGTGCACTTTCACAATTTTAATTATAGGTCTCACATTGCACATTTAAGGTAGTTATCGTGGCAGATTAATCGCTATTTTATTCCTGTGGCAGATTAGTCAATATTTTAGCAATAAAATAGTTGAAGAGAGCTATAAAATCTAATAACACGTAACAGAAACTGTCAGAATTTATGATAACTGTGAAGATGTCTTATAGCACTTGAGTTAATTTTTTTTAACTACTTTCAAATTTTCATCATCTATTTGAATAGTTCTTTGAATAATTTTACCTCGCCAAGTCTAAAAAATGTATGATGTTTTGTAATAAATATCTTGTACGGTTACATAATGATAAATTTATTATTTGATAATCAATAAAATTTCATCGCATAAAGAAATAATAGAGGTGGACAGTTTGATATAAATAAATACTTCAAATTCGCATGAATTACCGTAACACTCGGAAATATACTGAACATTGATTTGAGATTTCTTTTCCAAACATTTCGCGATCCCACTTTTTTATGTGATCTATCGAGACCTCACAATTTCGTGAAAAAATTGATTATTAAATGGATCCCTTCGCCAGTATTTAAGTACCCGCATAGAAAAAAAACGAATCTTGATGAAATCTTATAGAATATCTTGCCAAGTATCTTGAAAAGAGCCTTGTAACGAATCTTAGAAACAATCTTCAAAAGAGTCACGGTTAGGAGCAGCAAGCAAGACTTTTCCAAGATTCTTTCTTTTCATCCGGAAAACAGCATTATAAATTCATTTGCCGATAATTTTTAATTGCTAATTTATACACAATATACTATATTTACTCCCGTGTTATATTGGTTAAAGAGTATCATTTAAAGATTCATTTCCAGATTCTCTAAATTTCTGGGTGAAAAAAAAGAATCTCGGAAAAGTATTGCTGCGTTTTCTATCAGTGACTCTGCACGATTCTTACTAAGATTCATTACAAGATTCTTTTCAAGATACTGTGCAAGATTTTCTATAAGATTCTTGTCAAGATTCTTTTTTTTTCTGCGCGGAAAGGTTCTTTTTTCCATTGACTTTGTGGCCAGCTGATCATTTCTCATATCCTACGCTACAACGTCGATTTTAATATCGAATCTTCTTGAGGAAAAAGTCGGCAAAGTGATCGAAAACTTTCCAATCTTAACAAAAAAAAAGCGTTTCAGGATTTAAAAAATTTTTTAATTCCAAATTTCTCCAATATAGGTATATGCCAACGTGCAAGGATTACCGTTATTTCGTGCGTCAGTAAGTAATCACTGTATAACTCTACAGTACAGTTTTTTTTTTCCATTCCACGCTTTGTGATAAAAAAAATGTCACTTGAATGGCAGGACGAGTGCCTAATTACAGAGCCCAGTGATTGCAGCTAAAACTTTATCTTCTGACATCGGATGTGGTCTCTCGTTCCTGTCTTTAAATATCGATAATGATCTTCCTAAGAAAAAGTGCTCGGTAACGTGTGGCAGGAGGAAAGCAGAGTCACGGGAAATCTATGGGTAAAGCACACGTCAGGGCAAAGCCCATGTTGTATATAGGTAGTAGCCGACCTCGTCGTCGTCGTCCTGATGATTACAGGACCGTTGGTAATACTCGCTCTCGTTTCCCTCGCCATCATAATTTTTCCGCTCGCAATTTTCCATCCCGTCTCGGCTATTGGAAGGGAATCGAATTTATCGCGGCAAATTGATATTTATGTGGTATACGCTGTGTGCTCTTGGTTCCGGCGACCACCGTCGGAGGCGCTCGCTACGTGGGCCGCACGATGGGGTATCACGACCACTATGTTTTACGATTTTTTCTCGCGATCTGGAAAAATGGCTGGGGTACGATTTTTGTTCTATGGTTATTACGTGATCAATGGTCCTTACGTGGTCAATGGCCCCGGAGGTCGAATTTCCTTTTGTCCTGTAATTTTTTTTTCTCTCACCGAGTCTATAGTGACTTGTCGAGTGATCAAACAGATCGGTATTTTTTTTTTTTTTTTTTTTCATGCAGACAAGTGTCGTGTGAACCAGTGGCAAACCAATTGAACCTTCCGAGAGGAAGATAAAAATCGAGATGTGAAAAGTTCGTCGAGTAGCCCACCCCTATTTATCGTGCTGTAATCGTACTGTACAAGTACGAAGTCTGTTTAGTACACACAATTATCGAATCCATAATTTTTCTTCCAATCGAACGAATACTCAAATTATTATGATCACTCGTCGATGTTATTGACATATAATTTATATGGAAGATTGGATGTGTGTGTGTGTGTGTGTGTGAGAGAGAGAGAGAGAGAGAGAGAGAGAGAGAGAGAGGAACGAGCGAAGGAGATAACGAGTAAACGAGAAAAAGAGTCGATTGTTGGACAGAATTTATTCGTTCTCATTTTTGCCACCGTTTTCCTCGTTTTACGTTCGTACATTTCTCTTCTTCGTGACCAAGTTAGTTCATAATTTTTCAGGATGATTTTTCTATCGTGGATCGAGGCAGCAGAGCAAACCACATTGGTATATATTTAACTGTGTACCATACATACATACATATAAATATGTGTGTGTGTGTGTGTTTACCAAGTATTCCGCTAGAGGCGGGCCGTTGGCATTAACAACAGAATAAATTATCCTATTCGGCACGAAGCCTTCATAACTCAGTGGCAAAATTAGCATAAGATCAATATTGCTTTTTCGTTCCCGGGGAGCTAGCGCTCTCCTGTATATAGCTCCACAAGTCACAAGGTATCCTCAGCTTCGATAAAGTGTGCCTGCAGATATGTAGCTTTTCTTTTTTTTTAAGCCTGTAGTTTTTTTAATTTCGTGTCGCAGTTGCCATCGGACGTTGATATCGTTAGGTAGGCATTGGACTGTAGGAAGGGTCGTTTTCAGATTACTCTGCCTTTGTCTTCGGATTGGGTAAAGGGAGCTCGGAACTATAGGAGTCTTATTCGACTTTTGGCGGAAGAGTTTCCTTGCGAGAAACTGTGGTGGTCTTATCCGCACCTCTAATACGAAATAAAGAAACTATTCCAGAAGAAGGGACAAACCAGCCAGAGCCAGCGGCGAAAATAGATACTCATCCCGAGAGTCAAGGCGACTTCTCTCTCCCTACCGTGGTAGAGAACGATACGTGCCTAGAGAAAAAGAGCTTGAGACTGTTTCTCCTAATAATGATAGTCATTATATTAATAACGAATAAAGACGATTCTTCACGTAACACCCGTGCCTCATTTTCGGGATACATATTACAATAAAATAATATAAAACTTTTCCCACGTAGCTACTTTGCGGACTTATGGTGCACTGCAGAATTCATATACTGGCGAGAAGCAGCCCATATCCATGGATTGTTACCAACATTCATGTATTGCAAGGTTATTACTTAACGAGATCTAACGCCCATCCTCAAAAAAGTGAGAATATGATCGAAGGCTTCCTTAGAGATCACTAAGAAGTTGGCTCGGGCTTGTATACAGAAACATGAAATGCGAGTTATCGAGACTCAAGTTGTCCCATAAGAATGGCCCAAAAAATATTGCTAAAACGTAAGATCAAATGGACCTTCACGATTTCACATCTAATATCTCTGAATCAATGAAATCTGCGCAATAATTTTCTGTCGATCTAGTTTTTTTTTTCATAATTATTTTCCTCAGCACAAGTCTAGAATCTGTGGAACCCATGTTTTCCAAATTAACGATAAAGATTACGGAAGAGAAGAAAGCAAATATTTCCGTGAATTCAGTTTTACGTTTCATGAAAACAATTGTTATGAAGAGTCTACGATAATAACTCCGAGTGTACGTGCTGAATACAGAACAATCTCACGTAGTCCGAGAGATTTCTAAGGACGGCTAGTGCTTCGAATGACAACGTCCGAGGTCAACGGTTTATCTCCAAGGCTAAAGACCGGTGGTCTTTAGCCTTGGAGATACCAGCACCGACCAAGCGCAAATAACGCGACTGGGTACAAAGATAAAGATTGATATGTTGCTACTCGTGTTCCTCATCGCGGACCAAGTTCCAGAAAATACTTCATGTAACTATATGATCATATCATACACGAAGAAAACAAAACACAATTATCCCAGATGAGTGATGACAGTTGAACAAAAATTGAAAAACATGACATCGACATCGCAACATATGGGAATCATTCCTTCCATAAATGGAAATGAATCCTAAAATTCTAGCTAATGTAATTTTCCCCACTTGTCCTCTAACTATCATACATCTTTAGTAATAGTATTTCTATTTTATCTCTCCGTTACACGGCCCCTGTACGTTTGTAGAAAATTTGTTTGGGATATGTGGCACTTTTCCTTCCTACATGCATACCCTTGTCATACCCAAGCATCATTGATAGCGGTCCCAGATATCGTACTTGCAACTGCCGGCGAGTGGGACACGAGAGCAATATTGGTATTGCTTGAAGTCTGATACTTTTGGGGCTGTGGGGTGAAATGAGTATCAGCGAGAAGGGTGGAATGGAAAGCATCAAGAAGAAACTTTCCCTTGGTTGGTTGGTGTTCTCTTGGTTTATTAGAGTCTCCGTCCAATTCCAACATCCGGTAGTTACCTAACAGTGTATTATAATTCCACGAGCTCTATGCACCAAGTGTAGTCTCATAGGAATTACTGATTCGTATGTTTATGAGCAGCTAATTTTCAAGTTTGGTCCGTCCTACGGATCACCGATACTGGAATCATGGCAATATGCACTGGAGGCATGGATATTGGAAAACATGAGTTAGATGAATATATGTGGATGTTTCGATGCATATATAGAACCACCATACCCTCTGGCTCTGTCAGATTGATGGTGCTCGTGTTCGAGGAAACGTTAATGCATATCTTTGACAGATCACGCGATGAATTTCGTGGAAAGTGAAAATGTAATCGGGTAAAGGACGAGTATGGATGTTGACGAGATTTGATGTAACGAGAAATTCAGTAGAAACTGACGAAGCGTTTGTTTGTAGCTTATCCACGATTGGGTAAAGACAACCAGGAGGATAAGGGAGATGGCTAGAAGGTTGGGAGGTGAAACTCGGTAGTTAGGGCCCAATAAATTGATAAGTTGTCTTGGGTCATAAAAATATGAGATTAGCACTCACACAGATGAGGCTTCCTTTACACAGAGTATCGGGTTTGTTCAATTAGCCGAATGAATGTAAAGCCTGACTTTCATAAAGAGTCCCCAAAAAGGCATACGAATTTGACATAGTCCCTGATTGGATGAAGAAGATACATGGGCTTGGAGGATGATTAGGAGGTGCGGAACGTTGCGCACAAGAGGCATTTGGGGTTCGAGGAATTGTATAGTACAAATACGACATGTGGACCGAGCGACCATCCGAGTGACTCCGCTATCGAGCGACCGGAGAGCCGTGAGCACGGGAGCTTCGCGTATAACGGCAGGTATGTTTCCAAAGCCCTTGCTCTGGACTACAGGACAACGTCCCTTGATTCAATTTCAGATATTTCAATCGTATCTCTTTTCGACTGAATTTTGCAGTTGTGCGCTTTGGCATTTAGGCATTTGACACTTAGGCATTTGGCTCTTGCACTTCGGCACTTGCACTTGGACACTTGGCACTTGCAATTATAGGCACTTGGGAATTGGCACTTGCACTTGGGCACTAGGGTAGTTTCTCATTAAAGAAATGATCAAGTCTTATTTGATGACGAGACTTCAGTTCCTAAGTTGTGTATCCGAGTCCTTGAGTAAATGATCCGACTGAAGCACGTAGGAGAGAATTTGACAGTAATCTCTCATTCAATGCCTGACAGGACCACCATTGAATCCCACTGATCACCAAACATAGGATTCGGTCATCGATACATCGAAGACCCCAATCAACATCAATTTTCTCTTCCTGTCTCAGTCTCCCCTTGAACGCTGCATGTCTGATCTCCCAACCAAATTGGATTAAGAGAGCGAAGACTGTACATGCACATAGTACCATACATCTGCACAGCATTTATACGTATATACACGGACATAGAGACGGGATTACGGGTGATAGAGTGATCGCAGCTACGTAGCGGAGATGTGGCCTTCTCTCATTACGAATGGCACATCTACCAAAACTGCATTACTGTTCGAATGCTGTTGCTGGGCGGATCGCGTGGCTGCCCTTACCGATCGAATGAATCTCCGCTCGCATCGCTTCCGAAACTTCGATTCGACTGTTTGCCATTGCGTGTCCACATCCCTTCGGCTCCCAAGCCGCTACTTCGTTTCGCTTTGATCGTGCATAACGGATAGTCGCTTCAGTTTCGCTACTTCAGTTTCATCACCATTGGCTCCAGGCGAGAAACGATCTGTTTCATGGCTTTCATCATTCAATTAAATGGCATTCAATTCAAAAAGCTTAGCCAATGTTACTCATCAGCAAATTGATTGATCGAATGAGACCCGCCAGGAGGCATATTTCTGATCAAAACGCCGCAACGGCAGATAGGCAAGTTCCGTCATATGCAGGACTTGTGTCTGAATGATTCTTTGGAAATCCGACCAGCTCTGTGTATCTCATGGTCTCAAGATTTCTCGTAATCCGGGATACGTTCACATACTTCGGCATACGTGAACATTTTTTTGCAAAATTTTCAGACTCACGAATTCGACCACAGTGGATCACTGATTTTTGCAATTCATTTTGTAAAATTTGTATTGAGAATCTTTTTTTCAGAAGAAAAATCTGCGAATCAAATGAGGAAAAGATAGTGTTGCGGGAAAAAAAAAACTTTGGCTTTTGAATGAAAAATATTTCCGATCGGCCTGGAGTTCGTGACAACATCGTATTCATTTTTCTTATATTTTAATGACAAAGTGACTGTTTTAAGCCATGAATCAATTAATGGAATGAATGAAATTTGAACATTTCAAATAGTACGGTTGGAATTTCTTCAATCAAATAGCAATTACCAATAGTCACGTTGATGCGTTTGGTACGGGATCACGTTGATCGTGAGCGCGAATTTATTACCCTAACGCGAGGAATCCTTGGTTTTTATTCGATCCAGGGGGTTGAGAGGATAAATGAGTGATGACATGGAATATGGTGCAATCGATTAGAAATTGACGAATGAACGAATAAAAGAAAGATTAAAAAAATGACAGAAATATGTCGGGGATAAGAGTATGAGATGAGTAGCAGGAAGTCAAGATTAGGTGGAAAAAAGAGGGAGAGAAAGAGAGAGAGAGAGAAAAATATGAGATAGAGCCACATAGGTATCAGAGGGCGAGTACCTGAAATTTCCATTAACGCCAGACTGCACACCGTCGACGCTAAGTTATGAACGTCATAAGTAACCGCAGCCCGGCGATAATAAATGATAAAATTATCCGGGAAATTAAGTTTCGTAAAAGACCTCTTTCTGTTTGCGCTATATGTCTCGCGCGTTTCAATGGAGTTTTAGCTCAAAAAAAAATGGACTATAGACGCAATGATAATGACCAGAGGGAAATGAAGAAAAAATAACGAGAAGTAAATAGGTGAATGGAAAATATAATTCATAGTTTTATAAACATTATTCGGAATTCGAAATGTACCGTCGATGATGTCAAATATTTAGATATCGTTATGCAACGTTTACCATTTTATTGATATAGCATTGAAGTACAAATTCTTTCAAGTGGATGAGGCTAGAGAGTCTGGAAACCCGGAAGATCACAATTTTGAATTTTGTATTAAAAAAATCATGTCTGTTTTCGTTAATTGACCGATTCGAAAAAACTTTTCAGATTATTGAAGGAAATGGTTGAAAATCAGAAAAAAAATTGACGACCCGAAATTTCAATATTTTTTGACAAAACTGCAAAAGTGGTTAAAACGGCTGATGGAACTCTGATGGAACTCACGGTTATAAGAGGTCTGAGGCCCTATACTGATGGTACCACGAACTTTCATTTCGTCTATTAACCCAAAAAGGCTTTCCTTTCATTTTTGAAATGTCTGAGAATTTCTGCCCCGGTCCTGGGGACTCCACCCGACAAGCTAGGTCCGAAATCCTTTTGGAAAAAAGTCTTTTTCATTCACCAGTGGTTGTTGATTCATCGATGACGTCGCGCGTCAGTCAGTCTGTTCGTGCCTTTGTTGAACAGCTTGAGCTATTGGAGCTCGCTGACATCCGGTCAATAACTTCACTTCCGGATACCCAGAAACTTTTCTCTAACCTAACAATTAATCCGCAACGAAGCTGGCACACGCTATACTCGATAGCGGACAGTCGAACATTCCATCGCTTCTTCGTTCCATTTTCCTTCGTCCTCTCGTCCTGTCTTTTGCCCCGTATTTCCGCGTTTTTTTGGTCTCGTCTTTCTAGGTATATGTGCTTGCTTTTTTACCTCGATCGGACAAAAACTTTCGAAGCCGCGGATCGTGACTTATGACGACGAACGAGGAAACGAATAGACGACATTCGAAATGGAAGCGTCTGCAGTCGGTCGGCTACGAAGGTGTACAAGGGTTTTAACTTCGTTTTTCTCAGGCACTTTTTTTTTCTATTATGCAGAGGAACTTTTGGTTCGAACCAGTAGGCCTCTGATCTACAGATGAGATTTTCTGCACAGAAAGTCCAACAAACACATTTTTCTACACATAATTAAAACTTTTTTCTCACTTGTTACGTCTAGATTTACTAGAAACTCGATTATCACTATAGGATCCACGTATTACCAGTCCAAAATAATGGATAAAAAAAAATAAAATTTTTGAACTCAAAGGTAAGAAATGCTTATAGACTTGCTCTGCTCATAGATATGTACGATTTTTTTTTTTTCAAAATTCCTTTTTCCCGGCCATGATTCTATATAAATCTGCTGTGTTTCGATCACAACTGGGATCTACCTATTACCGGCCCAAAATTATGAATAGAAAGGAAAATCCAAAATTTTCATCGGAAAAGTCATGTGTAGGCTTGTCCCAGTCCGGGATGGAAAGAATTTTTCTTTTGCTAACCTTTTCTCCATCAGGCATCGATTCTGTATTTACCTATTACGCATTCGGTCACGGTTCCATCAATTCCCGGATCAAAATAATGGAAAGAAAAAGGAGCTTGAAA
This sequence comes from Rhorus exstirpatorius, assembly GCA_963564615.1. Taxonomy (NCBI): domain Eukaryota; kingdom Metazoa; phylum Arthropoda; class Insecta; order Hymenoptera; family Ichneumonidae; genus Rhorus; species Rhorus exstirpatorius. Next base: position 40,727,311 of record OY751314.1, on the reverse strand, counting down.
TTTCATGACTGAAAGAAAACTCAAGCCTGTATAGGAACCGTGCGTGTAGACTTTTTCGCCACCTGGTGATAAAAACATTTACTAATCTTCGGCATTTATTAAGCTTTTACACGTCATTTGCGGTTTAATAATTATTTATTAAATAAAGTAAAATAATTTTACCAATGTCTGACCCAAAATTAGTTTGTTGCATCCGAGGATGTACAAAAATCTCACGTCGGAAGCGTGGATTCGATTCATCAGTGAAATTTTACGGTTTTCCTGACTGCACGCTTGGTGCTCTGTGCATGGAGAAATGATAAACGCTTGTTTGTGGTACACCACTTGACAGGTTACAGGTGACTTGTCCATTTAAATCTTCTATCTCGGCAACATTGAAAACATGACCTGATTTTTAAATAACTTTTCACCTTTTATAATATTTTGGCCTTGAACACGGTTGTTAATCACTGGCCGAAAAATTATTTAATTACTTTTCCATTGTTTATTGAGTTATTCATTGCAATTATACGAAATATTTTTTTATAAAGTTGACAACAGAGAGCGCGAGCTTCGGCAGTAGTGCTGCCTCTATATTTCGTGCATGGTCCCTATTGGGAACTCACAAATGTCACCCTGACCTCTGGCGGCCAAATTTCCAAGTACTTCTCTCCAGTTGCTGCCTGATGATTACCATTAATTACCATGCGAATTTGTCACTTTTTAACAATAATTCAAAATCTGCTGCTTTATCACAAGAAATAAATCATAAATAAAGATCGAGAAGACATAGTCGATATTTGATGCGAGGGCATGAGATTTTCATCGCACGCAGAATATGAATAATCGTTTTAGTTATGTCGTGTAAACACAAGCGACGTGACTTTCAATTTCATAACTTATGAAATATGGACAATAATTTATATATAAAACATTTTTCATGCGATAGCTTGATATTTTAACTAATAATTTATTGTTCGAACGCATTTATTTAGCCGAAAAGTGACGGGAATTTTTTTTTTTAATTTTGAGGTTAAACATGGGATGTCATGTAGGTTCATTGTAATCCTTATGGCGATAATCACTTGATCCGTATCCAATTTGCGCAGTGGATTCTATCCACGCATAATCCTCAACGGTAATAAACCCCATTGTAAAATCTTACTACAAAAATCGCATTTTGCCGAAAAATATGTGACAATTCAGTGTTTACAACTGTTCCCTATGCTGCCCCATGCTAACTAGAGCTGGCTACTGGCAACGAACTGGAGAGAAGAGGCCATATTGGATAGGCCCCGCCTCCGTGTTGATTCCCAATAGGCTCGTCATTCATTATTCTCCTTTCTCTCGTGTCGTGATTGAGCGCTGTATAGCTCTTTCTTCCTCTTATGACTTTATTCAGACCAGAAAAAAGCGAATAAAAATCAGATGGATATTTTATAGTACTCTCGCTAGTCTTACGTTTCGTCCGATCGACGCTTTATGACGAACATCTTACACGAATTTATCCACTAACGATTTTTCATTGATCCAATCATTATATTCGCTCATCCCTTCTCTGTTCCAGGCCTGAGGCTCAGCTGGCTGAAGGTCGCCGGTCAGACCGTCCGATCCCGGAAGTCCTTACCCGGCCCAATAAAAAGTTCAACTCGTTACAGAAATTGCGCTCGTTCATCCAGCTTCATTCAGACGCCTCGGGCTACTCCTACGCGCGTCCTGCGTATTTCCCTATAGTCGGTACAGCCTCTACTACCGATTCTGCGCGAACGCTAACGACCCCGTTGCCTCGTTGGTCATTCATTCGTATCAGCCTTTTCATTTTATACGGACTCGACTCACTCTTTTATCACTCGAAAGATATTGCTTCCCCGTTTCACTATTGCATTACTTTGCTACTTCTTTTTTTTTTTCACCTTTTTGTGTTCCGAATTAGCAGGAGGTATTTTTTTTCCAACTTCACCATCCAAGAGGAAGGGAGGGCTTGGAAATTTGGAACAACTGGCAACTTTGCCGGATTTTCATACTTATAATTTCCACCCTAACGGGGTGTCATAATCGAAAGAGGGTTTAAAATAAATCCGTTCTTTGATGGGGTCACTCAGAACGAAATGGAACGATGATTCAGGTGATGACGGTCGATTGATTTGGATTAGAACGTAACCATACCAAAATGATGGTCAAAATATAAATTCATCCCCCCCCCCCCCCGCCGTTCGCTCACCACTGTCCGTCAATCGTAATCATTTATAATAAATAGGACAAAATGTGGAATTCACTGCTGACGAAGACACGAAACTAATCTGCAAGCTCAATGGCTCGTTTAATAAACGCCTGAACGAATAATAATTTTGTGGTCTCGACGGGTTAATGAGAAAGCATCAATGAGAAGATGGAAGAGTGACCACGTGCTGGAAAACCATATACAAACATGACAAAATGATTCACCCTGTTAATATTGGATTGTGCATTACCGGACGTTATAACTATTTTTTCTTTTACAATGACCATTCTGTCCCAATGAATTAACACAGCTCTTGATAATTGAATGATTTTACGTCCGTCTTCATTATGACCTTCGTACCATCGAAATTTTCAAAAGCATGCAAATTGGAAATTTGCCCACTGCTTTCTCATTATTTCATCTCGATCACGAAGCTCCCTCTACGAGCAAGTGAGTTTTTAAATTTTGCCTTTCTCATATAGAGGAGAGCTTTGTGAGGGAGATAAAATCGGCATTGAAATCACGAAAATTTATTTTTCACCATC